>CAUYON010157916.1:0-12769 GCA_963573935.1 Arctocebus calabarensis
CCACAGCACTCTACCAAGGGAGACAAAGTGAGACTCTATCTCCAAAAAAAAAAGAAATTTGAACACCTGGAGGGTCATACCTCAGGAGGGACTCTGAAACCTCCCTCAGCCCAGCACCTACCTGTCCCAGGACTCCTTCCAGGATACTTCAGGTCCCTGCCCCTACCCACCCCCCAAAAAAAAACTCCTATAGAAAAACAAATACAATCATTTTTTGGGATCCCCTTGAGCCCAGAAATTCAAGGTTACAGTGAACTTGCGTTTGTTGTTGTTGTTATTGTTTTTGAGACAGTCTCATTCTAACCTCAAACTCCTGGCTTCAAGTGATCCTCCTGCCTCAGCCTCCTGAATAGCTGGGACTAGACACTTAGCACAATGCCCAGCTAATTTTTCTATGTTTTAGTAAAGTTAATCTTCACCCTTGACTTAGGCTAGTCTCAAACTCTTGAGCTCAAGGAATCCTCCTGCTTTGGCCTCCCAGAGTGTTAGGATTATAGGTTTGGGCCATCACCCTCCCCCCAGCCCATTCTATCTCTTAAGACAAAGAAACATTGGCTGTTGTACTTT
Source organism: Arctocebus calabarensis (assembly GCA_963573935.1). Lineage (NCBI taxonomy): Eukaryota > Metazoa > Chordata > Mammalia > Primates > Lorisidae > Arctocebus > Arctocebus calabarensis. The sequence continues at coordinate 568 of CAUYON010157916.1, forward strand.
TTTTCTTCAAAAGGCACCTTTGAGAGAATTCAACTAGTTCTAGACCATCCAAGTCAACAGGGAGAGAAGGAAAGAGACTATGAAGACAGCCAACAGTGAAAGGCAATAGTACATACATCAGTTACTTTAGTGCAGTTTCCCTCCAATCCCCCCCGGGGGGGGGGACAGGGGGGCTTCTTGTGGGTCATTATCCATTTTAGTGGCCATGGAGCCACAAGGAAGGAGATCACTGGGAAAATCCACATCTAAATGTATTCCTCTAGAGACAGGTGTTGCATAAAGTCAAACAGTTCTAGGCCAGAATCACTCTTCAAAGTTCAATGGCCCTGAACCACACAGGCACATTCAGGCTATGCTTGCTGGGCCCCCAGGCTAATTCATGGTGGTTTTCAAACTGTGTTCTATGGAGCCCTCTAGACACTTCTCAAAAGATGTTTGTGCAGACTCTGCTCACCCTCTCCCCCCACTCCACACCCTCTAAATCAAAGTAGCTCTGTTTTTTCGGTTTTTTAATTTTCATTTGTCTCATACATTACATTTGTTTGAAGAACAGTTTTCCATGTTTAAAAATTTTGAAAAAAAAAAGAATTGCTGGACTAGACAAGCCTTACAGCACTAACATGCCACGGTTCATCAGGAATAGTGCTTGTGCCCGTCTGCCTGGCAGGGCCTCCCATAAGCCTCCAGTGATGAAGGCAGCAAGGGGGAAGAGGGGAGAGGGACATGGAAGGGCCCAGTCTTGGCCATCCTGGATTTTTCTGTGTGCTCACAGAAAAACAGCTGACCCCTCTTTGTCTTGGCCTGTAGTGCCTGGCCTGAGCCTATGCCCTCACAAGCCCTGTATCTCCACCTGGTCCCCCTGGTGCAGGATGTGTTGCAGCAGCCCGTTGACCACATCCAGCGTCTCATCTTTCTCCAGCACAATGTCATAGGAGTCCATGTAGCGCTCCCGCCGTTCTTCCACCTGTCCAGGGTGAAGGAAGAAGCCAAAGAGTCCCCCAAATGCCCAACCATCCTCAATTACTCTCAAGCACCTAGGGATGGGGAAGAGAGCATTCAAGCAACAACTCTCAGCTCCCTTAGGAGACTGAGGAGTTCAAGGTTACAGGAACCTGCTCTTTGGAGATACAGATGGGTGATGGGCAGGACTGCGACATTAACCCTTGGATCAATGTCAAAGCACAGAAACAAGGATTAAAAACAAAAAAAGCAGATGTTGCCTGTAATCCTCCTGGGCTGAATTTCATATGACTCCAGTACCTGTTGGCTGAGAATGATGCACCCAGGGCTGCCCACCTTGACCTTCTGATACCTGTGTCCCTTTATATGTATAACCATGCTTCCCATCTCTATTGGTCTCCAGTCTGTTCTTATTTTTTTTCTTTTCTAAATTATAAACCCAGGTCCTGAATACAATATCTCCCATTTCAATCACAGTCTCATTGTTTCCTAAATTCTACCACCTTGGACAAGTTACTTACCTCCTTGCCTCAGTTTCTTTATCTGTAAAATAGGGGTTAACAGTCACTATGTGGAATAGTTCCAAGACTAAAATGAATTAATATATACCTGTGAATACTAAGAACAATGCCTGACATAGGGAGCACGGAGGAAACTGAGGCTAAGATCAAGTTCCTGGCACAATCCTCTCTCTGAACACCGATGTGAAGCCACGGGATGAGTACAGACTTGTAATCACTGGGTATCTCTGTTTCCTATGAGATTATGTGCTCAGAGAGAATATGGCTTATGTCTTACCTCTGAACCTGTAACTATGTGGCACGTGAGGTGTTCAGAAGTATTGATATTGGGAATTCAAAGAGAAAAGAATCATGGAGAAAGGAAACCCTGGTTCCTTACCTACCTTGTCATTTAGGAAGCCGATCTTCAGAATGTTCTGCACACCTGGAACCCCATCGGCCATAGTGAGGTCCCCCATGGAGTCTCCAAGCAGGATGATGTTGGTTTTGCCCTGAAGCTGCTGGAAGTAACTGGAGTTCTCACACACAGAGCTGTTTTTATTGTATGTGTGTATGAGTTGACCCTTAAATCCCTGTAGGAAACCCTAAAGAATTAAGACAAGAGACACACAGAAGGGCTACAGGGACCAGTGTAGTGCCAGTTTTCTTCAGTCTCTGTCACAGAGGAAAGGGAATTCAGAAGACAATAGATAATGACAAAACTTTACTGCTGCCCAAATTAGGGATCAGTAAACTAGGGCCTATAGGCCAGATTTTGCCTATGTCTGGAAATCAAGTTTTCCCAGGATACAGTTACACTCATTTGTCTACACGTTGCCTATAGTTGCCTTCCTGGGCTATGATGGTAAAGTTGAGCAGTTGCAAGAGACTGCATGCCTCACAAAATGCATCTACTGCCTGGCTTTTTCAGGAAAAGTTTGTAACTCCTGGTTTAAACTAATAGGAACTATCAGATATTGTTAATCATCTATTTTGATAGAAGCATGAAATTCGTGATGCAAATACTGTTCAGGTCACCTGTGTGCTAAGGCTCAGTTGCAGACCATGTCCTAATCATAGGTCAACGTGATGAAAATTCCAGGCTGGGCTCAGAGGCTCACATCTGTAATTCTAGCATGTTAGGAGGCTGAGGCAGGTAGACTGCCTGAGCTCAGGAGTTCGAGACCAGACTGAGCAAAAGTGAGACTCAGTCTCTAAAAAATAGCTGGGAGTTGTGGTGGGTACCTGTAATCCCAGCTACTCAGGAGACTGAGGCCAAGAGAATCTCCTAAGCCCAAGAGCTTGAGGCTGCTGTGAGCTATGATGCCATGGCACTCACCCCCTGGGCAACTGAGTGAGACTCTGTCTCCAAGGAAAAAAAAAAAAAAAAAGAAAGAGGCTCAGTGCCTGTGGCTCAAGCAGCTAAGGCGCCAGCCACATACATCTGAGCTGACGGGTTCGAATCTAGCCCAGACCTGCCAAACAACGATAGCTACAACCAAAAAATAGCCAGGCGTTGTGGCAGGCAACTGTGTTCCCAGCTACTTGGGAGGCAGAGGCAGAGGCAGAGGCAGAGGCAGAGGCAGGAGAATCGCTTGAGCCCAGAAGTTGGAGGTTACTGTAAGCTGTGACGACACAGCACTCTACCCAGGGGTACAGCTTGAGGCTCTGTCTCAGAAAAAAAAAAAAAAAAGAAGAAAAGAAACAAATAAAGAAAAGTCCAGCCATCAGTTTTATAGGGAAGACATTGGAATGTGGATGAATCAGAGTAGCCCTCCTCTGGCAAAAAAAAAGTCCAAGTCCAAACCCTTCAGCATCCAGGATAGCAGGTGACCCATGGCAGCTGACCCATAAACTAGGTACCCACAAAGTGGGAGAGAGAGTTGATTGTCAAATACCGAAGAGAGGGGCCTTTGAAAGTAACCTGTAAATAACTGCAACTGTCTGAAGGCAAAGAGCCAGCACACTACCCATCCCCTCCCCACAGCCCCAGGCCAGTATTAACACACAGGGTGAAATGCCCTGGCTGGTGGTTCCCACCCTACTTCCTTCCCCAGCCCAAGTGAGATTTAGCTCACATCTTCATTAAAATCCATGTAGTTAGACACGATGTGGATGTTGGGGTGGAATACTTTCTTCTGTCGGATAATTTCTTCCAGGATATCACCAATGCCCGCTGAGAAGATGAAAAGGGGAATGTTGTTCTGATAAAGTGTAATGAAGAATGTCTTGTATCCCTCCCTGAAAAGAGATGAAGGAATTCTTGGGTTATATGTTTTAAAATTTGGCTAGGTAGGCTCGGCGCCTGTGGCTCAACGGGTTAAGGCACCAGCCACATACACCTGAGCTGGCAGGTTCGAATCCAGCCCCCGGGCCCGCCAAACAACAATGACAGCTGCAACCAAAACCTGGCCAGGCGTTGTGATGGGCACCTGTAGTCCCAGTTATTTGGGAGGCGGAGGCATGAGACTCGCTTGAGCCCAGGAATTGGAGGTTGCTGTGAGCTGTGATGCCATAGCACTCTGTCCAGGGTGACAGCTTGAGGCTCTGTCTCAAAATAAAATAAAATAAAATAAAATTTGGCGAGGTACAGTGGCTCACACCTATAATCAACACTTAAGGAAGCCAAGTGGGAAAGATCCCTTGTGGCCAGGAGCTCAAGGCTGCTATAAGCTTAATTGTGCCATGCACTATAGTCTAGGAGACCGAGTGAGACACCATCTCTAAAAATAAAGAAATAGGGCAGCACCTGTAGCTCAAAGGAGTAGGGCGCTGGCCCCATATGCCAGAGGTGGTGGGTTCAAACCCAGCCCTGGCCCCAAACTGCCAAAAAATAAATATAAAGAAATAAGACCTGGGCTTGGTGCCTGTGGTTCAACAGGCTAAGGTGCTAGCCATGTACACCTGAGCTGGCGGGTTCGAATTCAGTCCGGACCTGCCAAACAATGACAGCAACCAAAAAATGGCTGGGCTTTGTGGCGGGCACCTGTAGTCCCAGTTACTTGGGAGGCGGAGGCAAGAGACTCACTTAAGCCTAGGAATTGGAGGTTGCTGTGAGCTGTGATGTCACAGCATTCTATCCAGGGTGACAGCTTGAGGCTCTGTCTCAAAAAAAAAAAAAAAAGAAAGAAGGCTTGGTATAGTGGCTCACACCTAATTCTAGCACTCTGGGAGGCCGAGGTGGGTGGACTGCCTGAAGTCAGGGAGTTCGAGATCAGCCTGAGCCAGAGTGAGACCCCATCTCTAAAAAACAGCCAGGTGTTGTGACAGGTGCCTGTAGTCCCAGTTAATTGGAAGGCGGAGGCAAGAGAATCTCTTGAGTCCAAGAGTTTCAGGTTGCAGTTAGGTATGATACCACAGCACTCTACTGAAGGCAACAAAGAAAGACTCTGTCTCAATAAATAAATAAACAAACGAAAACTTATTTAATGGCTCGGCGCCTGTGGCTCAACGGGCTAAGGCGCCAGCCACGTACACCTGAGCTGGCGGGTTCGAATCCAGCACAGGCCCGCCAAACAAATGACGGCTGCAACCAAAAAATGGCCGGGCATTGTGGCGGGCACCTGTAGTCCCAGCTACTTGGGAGGCGGAGGCAAGAGACCCGCTTGAGCCCAGGAATTGGAGGTTGCTGTGAGCTGTGATGCCATAGCACTCTATCCAGGGTGACAGCTTGAAGCTCTGTCTCAAAAAAAAAAAAAAAAACTCATTTAAAAAATATTTTAAATTGCACATATAACATATTCAGTAAGAAGTCAAATGGACCAATTCTAAGTGTTCAACTCAAGTTAATTCTGACATAGGTACAAACCCAAGTGACTGACTAACCAGCTAATGCTTCCCTCATGGCCCTTCCTAGTCAATACCATCTAGCCCCATTTTGACTTCTAATCACCACTGATTAGCTTTGCCTGTTATTGAACTTCATATAAATGAACTTGCACAGAAGGTACTTTTTTTTTTTTTTTTTTGAGACAGAGCCTCAAACTGTCACCCTAGATAAGAGTGCTGTGGCATCACAGCTCACAGCCACCTCCAATTCCTGGGCTCAAGCGAGTCTCCTGCCTCCACCTCCCAAGTAGCTGGGACTACAGGCGCCCGCCACAACACCCGGCCATTTTTTTTTTTTGGTTGTAGCCGTCATTGTTGTTTGGCCGGCCAGGCTGGATTCGAACCCGCCAGCTCTGTTGTACATGGCTGGCGCCTTAGCCCATTGAGCCACAGGCGCCAAGCCAGAACGTACTTTTTTGTGTCTGGCTTATTGTGTTCACTAATAAGTGAGGTTTTACACATGTTTTCCAGTCAATGAGTAGTTAATTTATCGCTTCTCAGCCTTTTGGCTAAGATCAATGAGTAGTCAATTTTTTATCAGTTACATAGTATTACTCCATCATACAAATATGTCACAATTTATCCAGTCTCCTCTTGACATCCAATTGTAATGTTTCCAGATTTTAGCTATTTATGCTGCACACGTCTTATGGGGACTTTAGGTACTCATACCTCCGTGTTTTTTTGCAGTTTTTGGCCGGGGCTGAGTTTGAACCCACCACCTCTGGCATATGGGGCTGGCCTCCTACTCCTTTGAGCCACAAGCGCCACCCCCTCATACCTCCTTGTTATATACCTAGGAGAGGGACAGAAGGCAAGCATATGCTTTCTGCTACTGTTCATACAAACAGGCGGCTATCCTGGGCATCTTCTCTGGGGAATACCCCACCCCCACCCCAGCACTTACAGGGTAAACAAAGGAGACAGCAATCTTGCCAATTAGGATGCCCAATGCTGAGGCAGGCATCTGTCGGCAGCTTCCTCTATGAACCCTGACCCCTCCTCTAGGAAAGAAAGTCCCAGAGAGAGCACAGCTCAGTGAAGGCCACCAATGACCAAGGGTCCCAAGCTAGCCAACTCTCATATCTGGGTAAAGAACCTCAGTCACCAGAAGGACCCCCAAAGTCTTTTGCCATTGTGAAAAATGAGCTAGGCAATGAAGCTCCAGTCATTTCACACTACATCTGTTTCCTAGCAAGGGTAGGAAATCCTTTAGCTGTAAAAGGAGAATGCAAACAAGACCATCTTTTATAGCTCAGGCAGCTAAGGCACCAGCCACATATACCAGAGCTGGCGGGTTCGAATCCAGCCCAGGCCTGCCAAACAACAGTGACAACTACAACCAAAAAATAGCCGGGTGTTGTGGCAGGCACCTGTAGTCCCAGCTACTTGGAAGGCAAGAGAATTGTTTAAGCCCAGGAGTTGGAGGTTGCTATGAGCTATGATGTCATGGCATTGTACCCAGGGCGATAGCTTGAGGCTCTGTCTCAATCAATCAATCAATCAATCAATAAAAAAGGCTCGGCGCCTGTGGCTCAACGGGCTAAGGCACCAGCCACGTACACCTGAGCAGGCGGGTTCGAATCCAGCCCTGGCCCGCCAAACAACAATGACGGCTGCAACCAAAAAAAAGGCTGGGCGTTGTTGTGGGGCCTGTAGTCCCAGCTACTTGGGAGGCGGAGGCAAGAGACTCGCTTGAGCCCAGGGATAGGAGGTTGCTGTGAGTTGTGAAGCCACGGCACTCTATCCAGAGTGACAGCTTGAGGCTCTGTCTCAAAAAAAAAAAAAAAAAAAAAAGGATCATCTTCTCATCAGTTGCTCTTGTTGCCATGTCTCTTCTGCTCCAAGCAACTAACTTCTTTCTACTCTTCCTGGTCTCCTTTTTATGAACAAAACAGGTTCAAGTATTCAGCAGGTTTTCCAGAGCAAGAAGCTTACCTGAGCATTGCATTGGACTCTCTAACCACTTGGGCTATCTGAAACTTCTGGATCTTCTGCTGACACAGGAGATTGTGTGCTTTGGTCCACCTAGAAACAGATACCCCAAAAACTCCAAATTCAAATCACTCGGTTAAGTAAAATGCCCTTTCCCTTTATAGACTAAAGTCCCCTGTGATAGCAAGGACAATGAAGGCCTCATCTTTTTCCACAGAGCCATTTCCTGAAGGACACTGGCTGTTCTTACCAGGAAGACTGAGCCAGGTATGGTGGCTCATAGCTATAATACTAGCACTCTGGGAGGCTCAGTTGGGTGGACTGCTTGAGCTCACAAGTTCAAGACCAGCCCGAGCAAGAGTGAGACCTAGTTTCTACTAAAAATGAAAACAATGGCTCAGTGCCCAAACCTCAGTTAGGGCTGGTAGGTTCGAACCTGGCCCAGGCCTACTAAACAACAATGACAATTACAACAAAAAAATATCCAGTGCTGTGGTGGGTGCCTGTAGTCCCAGCTACTTAGGAGGCTGAGGCAACAGAATCACTTAAGCCCAAGAGTTTGAGGTTGCTGTGAGCTATGATGCCACAGCTCTCTACCAGGAGCAACATAGTGAGACTCGGTCTGAAAATAAATAAACAAACAAAGGCAAGAGGATCCCTTGAGCCCAAGAATTTGAGGTTGCTGTGAGCTATGATGCCATCGCACTCTACTGAGAGTGACAAAGTGAGACTCTGTCTCAAAAAACAAAAAAAACAAAAAACCCAGGAAGAGGTGAGAAAGCAACACAACAGACAGCCAAGAGGAGACTGCTGAAGTCAAAGGTCTCCTGAATCCCTTCCTCTATGACTTCACTCTCTGGAAAGATGAGGCTCGGTCCAGTGATGCTGGTTTCTGTAGGAGAGCTACTAAGGTTTGAACATGTCTCCTAAAGTTCATGGGTCGAAAAACTTGATTCCTAATGCAGACGTTTTGGGAGGTGGGGCCTAATGGGAGGTGTCTGGGTCATGAATGAATGAATGCTGTTATCATGGGAGTGATACAAGTTCAGCCTCCTTCTCCCTTTCTTCAACAATGGGATAATGCAGCAAGAAGGCCATTACAAAATGCCAGCCCTTTGATATTGGACTTCCCAGCCTTCAGAATCATGAGCCAGTGAATTTCTATTCATTGTAAATTACCCAGGCTGGGCTGGGCACATTGGTTCACACTATAATCCTAGCAATCTTTGAGGCTAAGGTGGGTGGACTGCCTGAACTCAGGAGTTTGAGACCAGCCTGAGAGCAAGAGCGAGACCCTGTCTCTACAACAAATAGAAAAACTGGCTGGGTGTTGTGGGAGGAGCCTGTAGCCTATACACTCAGGAGGCTGAGGCAGGAGGATCCCTTGAGCTTAAGAGTTTGAGGTTGTCATGAGCGATGATGACATGGCACTCTAGCTATGGGACAGAGTGAGACTCTGTGATGAAAAAAAAAAAAAATTACCCAGTCTGTAGCACTCTATTATAGTAGCAAAAATGAACTAAGACAAGGGTCACTTCTCCAAAGCACTTATCCCCCCAAACCCAGGGGCTTTTAATTTACTCCAAGGATTCTGAGGGTTTCCATTCTAGCAGTAGTCACAAGTAGCCCCAGGTGTATCTGGACAGTTCGTTCTAATAGCTGGGCTAATGGCATTAAGTTAAGGTAAGGAAGCCTGCCATCTCATCAAAATCCTGCGAAAAGCTACTTGGGGGGCCAAGGCAAGAGAATTGCTTAAGCCCAAGAGTTTAAGGTTGTTGAGAGCTATGATGCCACAGCACTCTACTGAGGATGACATAGTGAGACTCTGTCTCCAAAAAAAAAAAAAAGGGCTCAGCACCTGTAGCTCAGTGGCTAGAGTGTTAGCCACATACATAGGAGCTGGCAGGTTCGAACACAGCCCCAGCCTGCCAAACAACAATGACAACTATAATCATAAAATAGCCAGGCGTTGTGGCAGGTGCCTGAAATCCCAGCTACTTAAAGGCTGAGGCAAGAGAATCGCTGAAGCCCAAGAGTCTGGGGTTGCTGTGAACTGTGACACCACTGCGCTTTACTGAGGGCAATATAGTGAGACTTTGTCTCAAAAAAAAAAAATCCTGGGAAAATACATCCCTCCTGCCCACTCCATCTCAGGGCCTCAGAAGCATTTCTTTACTACTGTAACTCACCACTCTACCATATGTGGTAACTTCTCCTTGATGGTCCGGTGGGGGTCAATCTCGATTGGGTAATAGTGGTGAAGGAGCTCCATGAGCTGAAACATCCAAGTGAAAGGAAAAGCCATTAGTCCACACCAAGTTTTCCCCAGCAAAGTCCTACAACTTAACATGAGGACAAAAATCACCCAGAAGATGCACTTCAAGTAAGACTGTTAGTTTTCCTTTCTTTTTTTTTTTCAGACAGAGCCTCAAGCTGTCACCCTGGATAGAGTGCTGTGGCATCACAGCTCACAGCAACCTCCAATTCCTGGGCTCAAGCGAGTCTCCTGCCTCCGCCTCTCAAGTAGTTGGGAGGTGCCCACCACAACGCCGGGCCATTTTTTGGTTGCAGCCGTCATTGTTGTTTGGTGGGCCTTGGGCTGGATTCGAACCCGCCAGCTCAGGTGTACGTGGCTAGTGCCTTAACACGTTGAGCCACAGGTGCTGAGCCAAGACTGTTAGTTTTCTTGAAAACTTTTTTTTTTTTGTAGAGAAAGAGTCTCATTTTATCACCCTCTATAGAGTGCCATGGCATCACACTACTCACAGCAACTTCCAACTCCTGGGCTTAAACGATTCTCTTGCCTCAGCCTCCAGAGTAGCTGGGACTATAGGCACCCGCCACAATGCCCGGCTATTTTTTGTTTTTTTTTGGAGACAGAGCCTCAAGCTGTCACCCTGGATAGAGTGCTGTGATATCACAGCTCACAGCAACCTCCAATTCTTGGGCTCAAGTGAGTCTCCTGCCTCCGCCTCCCACGTAGCTGGGACTACAGGCACCCACCACAACGCCCAGACATTTTTTGGTTGCAGCCGTCATTGTTGTTTGGTGGGCCCAGGCTGGATTCGAACCCGCCAGCTCAGGTGTACATGGCTGGCACCTTCAGCCTGTTGAGCTACAGGCGCCAAGCCTCGGCTATTTTTTTGTTGTTGCAGTTTGGCCGGGGCCGGGTTTGAACCTGCCACCCTCAGTATATGGGGCCGACGCCCTATCCACTGAGCCACAGGTGCCGCCCAGTTTTCTTGAAAACTTTTTTGGGGGGCCAGATATGGTGGCTCACACCTATAATCCTAGCACTCTGGGAGGCCAAGGCGGGTGGATTGCCTGAGCTCACAGGTTCAAGACCAGTCTGAGCCAGAGCGAGACCTCATCTCTAAAAATAGTCGGGCATTGTGGCTGGCACCTGTCGTCCCAACTACTCAGGACGCTGAGGCAAGAGAATCACTTGAGCCCAAGAGTTTGAGGTTGCTGTGAGCTATTACACGATGGTACTCTACTGAGAGTGACAAAGTAAATCTGACAAAAAAAAAAAAGAAAAAGAAAACTTTGGGGGGACACATCATTTACAAGGCTCAAGCTTTTCTTCTCTCTAACCATCTTCCAATCTAATTGCTCAAAACTCTTGTGTTTTATCTATTTGGTGATAGAGGGAGTACTGGGAACCATAGAACTGGTCATTCCTTTGCATCCAAAGAGAGAGAGAGAGAACAAGGTCTAAGACTGAGCAATATGGCTCAGCAGGCTAAGGAGCCAGCCACATACACCTGAGCTGGCGGGTTCGAATCCAGCCCGGCCCACCAAACAACAATGACGGCTGCAACAAAAAGAAAAAAAAAAAAAATGGCCGAGAGTCGTGGTGGGCGCCTGTAGTCCCAGTTACTTGGGAGGCAGAGGCAAGAGATTCGCTTGAGCCCAGGAATTGGAAGTTGCTGTGAGCTATGATGCCACCTCACTCTATCCAGGGTGACAGCTTGAGGCTCTGTCTCAAAAAAAAAAAAAGACTGAGCAATATAAGAAGCTTTCATTATCAGATAAGAGAGATCTAAGATATTTTTTCCCTATTATTAATTAGCTTAGCCATCAAGGCTTCACAAATCAGATGCTGTGTTTCTAAAAATGTGATACATGTTCTGAGGTGGTAGGCAAAATGATTTTAGGGGACACATAGATAAATGCTTTTCACTTGAGTAGTTTCAGGTTCATTTCATTGCAGCTAGAAAAAGAAAACCCGCACATCAAACTTATGCTTTCATAAAGATTATTTCTTGGGCAGCACCTGTGGCTCAAAGGAGGAGCGTGCCTGCCCCATATACTGGAGGTGGCAGGTTCAAACCCAGCCCCAGCCAAAAACTGCAAAAAACAAACAAACAAAAAAGATTATTTCTTTCTTTTTTTTTTTTTGAGACAGAGCCTCAAGCTGTTGCCCTGGGTAGAGTGCTGTGGCATCACAGCTGACAGCAACCTCCAACTCCTGGGCTTAAGTGATTCTCTTGCTTTAGCCTCCCAAGTAGCTGGGACCATGGGCGCCTTCCACAACACTCGGCTATTTTCTTTTTTGGTTGCAGTTGTCACTGTTGTTTGGCAGGCTCAGGTTGGATTCGAACCCTCTAGCTCTGGCGTATGTGGCTGGCACCTTAGCCACTTCAGCTATAGGCGCCAAGCCCATAAAGATTATTTCTTTAGGCTGGGCGCCCATAGATCAGTGGTTTGCTAAGCAAACAAAAACAAACAGCTGGGCTCAGCGCCTGTGGCTCAACGGGCTAAGGCGCCAGCCACGTACACCTGAGCTGGCGGGTTCGAATCCAGCCCCCGGGCCCACCAAACAACAATGATGGCTGCAACCAAAAAATGGCCAGGCGTTGTGGCGGGCGCCTGTAGTCCCAGCTACTTGGGAGGCGGAGGCAAGAGACTCGCTTGAGCCCAGGAATTGGAGGTTGTTGTGAGCTGTGATGCCACGGCACTCTACCCAGGGCGACAGC
>CAUYON010157921.1:0-10295 GCA_963573935.1 Arctocebus calabarensis
AACACTAAAGAAAATGAGAATAGAGGGAACATTTCTTAAATTGATAGAGGCCATCTACAGCAAACCCACAGCTAATATTGTATTGAATGGAGTTAAATTGAAATCATTCCCACTTAGATCAGGAACCAGGCAAGGTTGCCCACTGTCTCCATTGCTCTTTAACATTGTAATGGAAGTTTTAGCCATTGCAATTAGGGAAAGAAAGGCAATAAAGGGTATCCACATAGGACCAGAAGAGGTCAAACTTTCACTCTTCACAGACAATATGATTGTATATCTGGAAAACACCAGGGTTACTACTGTGAAGCTCTTAGAAGTGATCAAGGAATACAGCAAGGCATCAGGCTACAAAATCAACACTCATAAATCAGTAGCCTTTGTGTACACTAATAACACCCAAGCCGAAAAAGTAGTCAAAGATTCCATTCCTTTTACAGTAGCGCCAAAGAAGATGAAATATTTGGGAGTCTACCTAACAAAGGAAGTGAAAGATCTCTATAAAGAGAACTATGAAATTCTAAGAAAAGAAATTGCTGAAACTGCCAACAAATGGAAAAACATACCATGCTCATGGTTGGGAAGAATCAATATTGTTAAAATGTCCATACTTCCCAAAGCAATATACAATTAAAGCCAATTTAATAGCAATGCCTATCAAAGCTCCATTGTCATATTTTAAAGACCTTGAAAAAATATTGCTTCATTTTATTTGGAACCAGAAAAAGCCTCAAATAGCCAAGACATTACTTACAAATAAAAACAAAGCAGGAGGGATCACGCTACCAGACCTGAGACTGTACTATAAACATTAGTGTACTTTTTAAGCATGAAGTCTGGGGCCAGGCTCTCAGGATTGTTCTGCTACTTACTGTCTGACCTTGGCCTCATTTCTTAGCCTTATGTGCCTCTGTTTCCTCATATATAAAATGTGGATAATAATAGTGGGTTTTCATTTAATTAAATGTGAGTTAAATGAGTTACATAAAGTACATCTATCATGCCTAGCACATGGTAAGAATTATATCAATATTTGCCATTATTTTGTAGTACTATATCATGAAACTATGCTTTATCACCTAAGATAACTCTCTAATAGTTCTCAAAATTTGAAATTATATATGGACAAATCCTTCTTCCAGAGAATTCCATAGAAAAAGGAGGAGCAGGTATCAGTCTTAGGCTGAATTAGGGGTCGTGAATTATCAAGTTGACTGTGACTTCTGGGACGTTTTGCCTCTATGAGATTCTCTAACTCCAAGATGGAACCAGGAAGTGAATCTTTGAATAAAGCACATGGTTTAATATCTGAGCTTGCTGACTTTTTAATCTTGGAATTTCTTGCCTGTTTCAAAGCCTGGGAATGAATTAAACCATTTGACGACATAAAACCTATTATGGGCAACTTATCCAGAAGTCACTGGGAAATGAAGATGATACTAGCTAAATTTGGATCTGTTAGGATGTGTTGTTGAAATAATAGAAAAGTCACTTCAAAATAGCTTAGATAAGGGAAATTAAGCATCTATGGATAATCAGGTTCCAGATGTGTTTTGATTGGAGCTCTAACCCTATTTTTCTTTCTCTGAAATTATTTCAGCAATGTCTTCTCCCATGCCTCAAGGTAGCTTCTAGCAGAGAGACCATCTCTGCCCACAACCATTAAACCAACATCCTAGGCATCACCACCCCTGTACCTACAGGATTGACTCTGGAGACAAGTGCTGTGGCTAAGAGGACAGAAGCAATCTAAACAGTCTAATATCACCACTGTAAACTGTGAAATTGAAATAAAGTAAACCACACCCGAATCTCAATGGTGCTAGGCTTAAAAAGGTGTAGAATCAATACCAGATGGATGGGGACAAAAATAACATTCACTTCCTACTAGGTGTCTACCCAGAAGAAAAAAAATCATTTTATCATAAGGACATTTGCACTAGATTGTTTATCACAGCTCAGTTAACAATTGCCAATACATGGAAACAACCTAAATGCCCATCAATTCAGGAATGGATTAACCAATTGTGGTGTATGGACACCGTGGAATACTTTTCAGCCATAAAAACGATGGTGCCTTCACATCTTTTATAATATCCTGGATGGAGTTGAAGCACATTCTTCTTAGTAAAGTATCACAAGAATGGAAAAGCAATTATCCAATGCACTCGATTCTAATGTGAAACCAGTAGATGATCTAATGCATGCCCACATAAGAGAAAAACTCATTTCAACTCAAGTTGGGGGAGACGAAATGAGGAAGGATGAGAGGAGAGGTGGGGTGGGGTGCTCTCACTGAATGGGCATACTGTGAGAGTGTTTGACACACCTTTTGAGTATGGGAACATAACCACAAGAAGGAGTCTACCTAACAAAATCAAATGGCCTGGTTGTTTGTACTCTCACATTAACCTGAAATAAATTTACTTCTCAATTAAAACATAGGCAAATAAAAATGAAATCACAATACTTAATTTATTAAAAAATAAAATTCTGTGACTTAAAAAGAAAAATGGCATTTACTTCATCGGAGTTAGCGTGGATGTTGGAGATTGAGCAGGGAAAGGCGAATGAAGTCACACCATATACAGAGCGAAGAAATGTCTTAGAAACAAAAAGTAAAGAGCATGTAAGCCTTGGGGCTGGTGTCCCATAAAGATCGAGCTGAGACCAGTCTATTTAACCTATTCACAAATATTAATAATTTGGAGGAGAGAACCAATGTTGGAGTTCGAAGGAACTATTGTGTCATTTTATTTTATTTTATTTATTTATTTTTGTAGTTTTTGGCCAGGACTGGGTTTGAACCCGCCACCTCTAGCATATGGGGCTGGCGCCCTACTCCTTTGAGCCACAGGCACCCACCCAGCCATCACGCTATTTTATTCATATTAACTTATTCTTGTAGCAAAATACAAAGATTGGCAAAAAATAAAAAACTATATGTAGAAAGAGCTACATTGATAAATGGGCAGAAAAATGACAGATTTGTTTCAAAATAGGCAAGGACTTTTAGAATGAAATAAAGGTGGCTCAAATTATCTTGAATATTTCAGACTCTTCTTAGGCTCTGTGTCTTTAAACACAAAGTTCTCTTTGTCCAGAATGTGCTTCTCCCACCTTTGCTCTTGGAAAACTCTCATGCATCCTTTAATGGTTGATGTAAATGTCATCACTTAAACATTTAGAAGTTTCCTGATTTTCCCAAGGAGAAATAGTTCCTTGCATTTCACTGTTTTACCATAATCTCTATAGGCCAAATACAGTACCTTCGGTATGGAGATTGCTTATATGGGGTGTCCAATTTAATTGTGTGCAATTTAAAATCGTTGAACTTTCCAGAGACCATGCATATGGCTATCTTCTTGGCCTAGCTTTACACTGTGCTACAACTAGCCACATGAGACTATTTAAATTAAAAGAATTAAAATAAAAATTAAAGAATCAATTCCTCAGTCATGTTAATCACATTTCATGTGTTCAATACCACGTACCTAGTAACTCTCATACTAGACATCACAGGTATAGGCTACATATTTCCTTGCAAAAAGTTTTGTGGCACAGCACTTCCAAACTATAAATGCCACAAGAGCAGCAGTATTCTTTTATTCATCTCTGCAAACACAGTGCTTAACACCATATTTTGTATATTATATACCACTAATACATTCGTGATTGACTGATAGGTTATTAATGGACAAAGTACTAGTTAATATTGTCAAGTACTAGGCCTATGATAAGCACTTTTACAAAAGTCATTTAGTTAAATGTAATGGCCACAACAACAACATACCATAAGTACTACTTTTATTCAAATGTTATTGATAAGGAAGCAAGCTCAGAATCTATTAATATAAGAATAGCTTTAAAAATCAAAACAAAACAAGCTTTTATCTTGGAGAGATAAAGACTAAGGAAAATATGAACTAGGTTTATAAAGATCATGATGAAAAAGGAGAAGTGAAAAGAATCTATTCCATTAAATAAACCTTCAAATGTGAGCCCAGGGCAGTGTAGACCATTGTCAGACCTTCAGTGAACTAGTCATAGGCAATACTATGCACCAAATAGGCCAGATGAAAAAATGTGGATGAGTCGTTTAAAATGGACCACACAGTCATAAAAATCACTGAAGGCCTTGTCAAAAGTCCAGTCAGACATCTTTTATAGGATGTAGTACTAGATAGTCATTTGGGGCAAATCAAACCAAAGACAACTTGTCACATAGCAGGTAGTAGATGCAATGAATCTACTACATCCAAGGGACAATGCATGATTGAAATAAATACTCTAACTAACAGATTTTAAAGCACAGATACATTTAAAATATTGCCCTTGGAAAATTGGAAAGTCTGGGGAACATCCTTTGTTCTTAGGAACTGGCTTCCATTTGGGACTGAATGAATCAAATCCCAAGTGATTGTGACATTTCTTTCGATTAGTTTTGGTTTATTTAGAAACTATATTACAATTTCATAATAATAGAAATAAAGTGCAAAATAAATGTAATGCACTCGGTTATTCCAACCCCCACCCTTTGCCCAGTTCATGTGTCTTCAGTGAAACTGGTCTCTGGTGCCAAAAAGGTTAGGGACGGATCACTGCTTTAAGTATTTCACACTTGAAAAACAGGAGAGAGAACTACATGAAGAAAAAGAAAGATAAGGAAGAATAAATCTAAACCAGAGGAGAAGAAATTGAGGAATGTAAGACCAAGGCAGGAAAAGATTTAGAGTAGGTATTTGGGGCTGAGAATTTGCAATGAGAGGAAGAGTAGAAATTTTGGAGTAGTTTAGAGACTCAGAAAATTGTTAGGGAAATGAATGCTTTTAAAAGTATTTTAATAAGTATTAATTTAGGTTACAAACTGCAACCTCTTTTGAACATCCTTTGAGGGAATAATTTGCTGCTGACAATTGACCACATTTTTTTGCACAGAACCTGGACTTTGAAACAAAAAGCCCAATTTTATTTGGATTACACATATATGAGGAAACCAGAATCAGGAAATTCAGTAACACACCTATATCTAGGTTTTTCCCCTTTTTTCCTCTTTTCCTCTTTCACTTTCCTACTGATTGACTGATTGTTCTTCTTGAAAAATCATCTTCCAAATAAACCACCAGCTCCATCCTTTCTCTCTAATTGTTCCTGGCTAGAGTGTGTACTGGTCTCAGGTTAGTCTTTTTTCCTTGCAAAAAGTTCTATTGCACAGCGTTTCCAAACTATAGATGCACAAGAGTGTCAGTGTTCTTTTAGTCATCTCTGCATACAGAGCATGATCTAGCAAAAGATGCTAGAATTTGATACTAGATCTACCTGCTTCAAGTCTGTGCTCTTTCCATTGAACACTGCAGATTATCCTTTCATCATTCACCTCCAAATAATGGCCGACGAGTACGATGTTGTCCATCCAACTTTTACAGGACTACTAAAGTCTGTCAATATTCCTCTCATCACTTGAGGGAAGAAGGGTCAGGCTACACTGAACAACAGATACCTGGATCAACTTCTTCATCTGAGTTCCCCAGGTAGCCGACTGCTCAGAATAGACATAATTCTACCAGAAGTGCTTAGCTTCTGCAGCCTTAGTTCCCAGAAAGGTTAACTAAGGTTAACTAAGACTTAACCCGAGACTAGTTCATACTCTAGCCAGGAACAATTAGAGAGAAAGGATGGAACTAAAATGGAATGTGAAAGACTTGAGACCCAGAAAAAAAGAGAAAGATCCAGAGAAAAGGGTGGAAAACGAGACAATTGAGAAGGGGTTTGGAAAACTGCCATTTAACTGTTTTGTATACACTGTTTTAATTTGAGCTGCCCCAGAGATAAGAACTTGGGTGCCTGTGGTTTATTTGGAAGATTATTTTTCAGAAAGAACAACCAATCAATCAATTAATACTAAAGTGAAAGAGGAAAGGGGGAAAAACCAATAGTATGTGCTCATATTTGAGGTACTGCTGTCAGTTTTTCTGGGACCCTCTGAGAAAGTGTGTGGAACACGCCTCAAGGCTGTGCACTGGCGGGTGGAGGCTGTGGTGGCCTTCACTCGGGGCTCTTCGCCCATTCCCACCGCATCGGACGAGGGTTGCCCCAAGGACGTTGACTTCCAGGTTGTGCCTGATTGCAGTGGGCAAAGTCCCAGAAGCCTGAACTTTCAACTTCTCTAAAAACAACTTCTTCCTTCTTCTTTTCTATCTCCAGCCTCCAAGATGGAGGAATAAAGGAAAAAAATCTAATATCCTGATCTGTTAACGTTTCAGGGAGACTCTATTTCCCAATTGAGATATGATACTAGGTGGCCTTATGAACCTTACGAGTATACTTCTGAATATTTGTTGGATGTACTTTTTGGTCAATTTTGTGTATTGTTTTAGTCTGAGCTGCCCCAGAACTACTCCTTGAGATAAGAACATCCTCACATGCATCTAGATAGCCTTCCTTTAGATTGGCAGCTAGTACAAACCTCTGACTTTTCATTCATTCATTCTCAGCATATTTAACACCAGGCACTCAGAAAAAGGGAGAGGAGCATTGGTAAGATAAATTTATTAGGATTTGGATGTGAAAGGATAAAATTGGTACATGTGACTAAATTGTTGTGGTCTTCTATTTTTTTATCACAGAAAAAGGAGGAAATTTTCCAGTACTGGACCCTGCCCCCCCACCCCCAAACTGACACCGCTACTGCAGATAAGAAGTCCAAAATCTTTAATGAATGAAGTTTTAGCTGGGCTGAGCTCCCATTGCCTGGGGCTTGCCTTGTACTTGATCAGAATGGGTGCAGTTGGGCCATAAGGATTAAATGAATAAACAAAATTCACATCCAGCACCCTTGGTCTCTTCCTCTGACTCAGACCTTTTGCAGAACTTCTCCCAGGTCCTGGCCATCAGAATCAGACTGGGGAGAGGGTATTAAGTAACTTTAAAAATTTTCTCCCCAACATCAGGCTGAGCAATGTGAGTCAGAACACTGGCCACTTCGTCTTATTGAAGATCAGTATTTTTCAATCTTTTTTTAATCTCATGCATATTTGAACTTACAGTTAAACTTCTGGGGCACACTTAAATTGTGTTGATCAAAAAAAGAGTTAACAAAAGAATATACTTACTGTGATTTGAACTTCTTTTGAAAATAATTTAATTAATGATCTTTCAAAATCTTTGTGGCACACATAAGATCTTGGCACATCAGTTGAAATTCAATGTTCAAGATGAAAAGATTTGGCAATTCTAAAAATTATTTCTATTTTGTGCTGAAAACTTTTAAAGTTTCACTGTTCCACTGAACACTTTAATTTAATTTAAATATTAAAATCTTCACGATCAGCACTGAGAAGATTAGTATGACTGTATTTTGCACAAAATTTTTCAATACATGAGCAGATATGAGATTTTCCCTATTTTAATTGTTATTTTTTAGTGAGTTGGATCTCAAGAGCAGAATTGTGGCTATCATCCCCTTTTACACTTTATAGTATAATATGTAATCATTATTATCACTGGTCTATTTACAGACATTTTCCTCTTGTTTATATTAATTTATTTTAAAAATGTACTTTTTCATTCATAAATTTCTTGCTGCCTCCTATACACCTGTCCTAGTTGCTCTTTAGGTGATTTGCTTCCTCTCCTTTTACCTCTGGACTCCCCCAGAGAGGGATTTGCGTGTCACCTACAACTCCAAGTTACCATGAATACTGCTGAAATAAATGTCATTCGACTTGTCTTCTTTTGGACCTGTGTGCAAATTTCTTTGGTCATAATCCCAGGGATTGAATGCTGAGCTATAAGAAATGAATAATGGATGGAGCTGGAACATATTCTTCTTAGCAAAATATCTCAAGAATGGAAGAAAAAGTATCCAATGTACTTACTATGAAACCAATTTATAGCTTTCTTTTGAAAAGCTTTCTTATGAAAGCTATAACCCAATTACAGCTCAAGAAGAAGGGGAAAGGGGAGGGGGAGGGGTGGGGGGGAGGATGGGTGGAGGGAGAGTAATTGGTGGGACCACACCTACGGTGCATCTTACAAGGGTACATGTGAAACTTACTAGGTGTAGAATATAAATGTCTTAACACAATAACTAAGAAAATGCCGTGAAGGCTATGTTAACCAGTTTGATGAAAACATATCAATTTGCATATAAAAACAGCACATTGTACTCCGTGATTGCTTTAATGTACACAGCTATGATTTAATAATAAAAAAATCAATGCAGAGAATTAGACTCTTAGAAATGTTATCATTTCTCCCCAAAATCATTTCTAACTTTAATGCAATTAAATAAGAATATTAATGAATGTTTTTAAGAAGCCGTTAAGTTGATTCCAAGGTTCACTTTATAAATACACATAACAAAAAAAGTTTTGAGCAGTATCTGGAACATACAAAGTATGATTTAAGCGTTAGCCATTATTTTTCTCTTTTAAAATGCCTGATTCACGTTCTATCCATGTCCTTCTTGGAAATTCTATACAAATATCACAAGAAAGATGGAACATAGGACGTATAACACAAACCATAGCAGAAAAAAGGTTGCCAAGTAGAGGGAAGAGCAAGCCAACTTTAGGGATAACACAGAGAAAGTATACCTGAAGCTGGTAGAGGATGAGGCCAAGTCAGCAATTCTTTGTTTGGAATGGGGCAGGAGAGCCAGAAGCTGAGGCTCCCTTAACCTCATTTGGCTCTGTGGAAGAGCAGAGAAGAGATAATTGAATAAGGAAACATGCAAACTCACCATGTTTGTAGGAACAACTTGTCAGTGAAGGAGGGAAAGGAAAGAGACTCTAAATTCTGAGCAGTCAGGAAGGTACTGACCTTGTTTTCTAGATAGAGTAATAGCTAAATGAATTTTCTTTAATGGTTTGTTTTTGATGTGTGTTCCTTGAAATAATTGTGTTGATTATGGTTTGTTTTTAGTTTATTTTAACTAAAGAAAATAAAAACCAAACACATATAGAGAAAGGTTTAAGAAAAAAAAGGCAGCAGTGAAAATGGAGAATGTAATGAAATTAAGACCTAACGTGTCTGTTTTACCAAAAAAACTAAATAAGCTAAAATTATCTATTGCAGGGAATATGATCTTAATACTGCACAAGTTGATTTCTGGGTAAAGGATATTAAAATAGACAAATAAGTGCCCTACATAATGATAAAAGCCTTAATCCAAGTAGATGAACAAGAGCATCAATATTCATAAAGCAAAATGATGGGAAATACAAAAAACAAAAATATATTCATAGTTGGAAATGTTAGTTTGTTATCTATTGGCCCCAAATGGATCAAATTCACAAAATGTGAGAAACAGAACAAAATAAATTAAAAAGATGGCTCAGATATTCCTACATATTCACAAACTCACATTCACAGAATCTACACGTTCTTTTCAAAGTTTATAAAACATTCACAATAACACACCATATATTCACATACAAGTAACACTCAACAAATTCCCCCAAATAGAAATAGAACGTACACATCTCCCTATAATAAAATGAAAACACTAAAATGAAACTAGAAAAAAACCCTCTTTCTTTCTTCAAATCTTGGAACAAAATGAAAATCTAAAGCTAAATCATGGGAAATCTAGAACATGATCGTGAAATACTCTGTAACAGACGGGGATACAGCTCCTCTGTGCAGAGAGGGAAAATGATGCTGGGGAATTCAGATAATTAAGGAGGGATTTTCTTTTTTTAACTTCTCAATTTATAACAAAATAACCTCCAGTCAGGTTGAGGAGTTAAATGCACAGGATTTTAAGAAGTTGAAGAGACCATGTAAAAGAAAGAGAGGGAGCATGAAGGAATAATTTACAACACTGAACACCACCGAAAACAAGGAGGACAGAGATACTAGCAGAAAACTTCTGCTTTGAGGCCACAGAGAATTGTCAAAGTAACTAGAACCTGAGACAGAATTTCAGAGAAGGAAGAATCAGCTGCAGGGGAGATGAGCCATGTTCTGAGTCCCTGAGGCATTTGCTACTGACAGAGGGCGAGGATGCAGGTAGAGGGCTCAGGTCGCTACCAAGAAGTAGAGCAACCAGAAAAGCTTTTGGCTGACACTTTGGGTTAGATTTTATAGTGTTTTCAACCTTTTTTTTTTTTTTTTATCTTGCAGCACAGTTAATCCTATAGTTAAACTTCCGTAGCACACTTAATTTATGTTCATCCAAAAAAGAAAGAAAGAAAGAAAGAAAGAAAGAAAGAAAGAAAGAAAGAAAGAAAGAAAGAAAGAAAGAAAGAAAGAAGATAAGGAAATTTCTAAATAATAACTCGTGTGCAATAAAA
>CAUYON010157924.1:0-25893 GCA_963573935.1 Arctocebus calabarensis
AGTGATCAAGGAAATGCCATGAAGGATATCTGTAACAGTATGATCAAAATATTTTTGAATGTATATGAATCGTGCCCTGTGATTGCACCAATGTACATAATTATGATTCAATAAAATTTAAAAAAAAAAAAAAAAAAAAAAGAATTATAGAACAGATCAATAAATCAAAAAGTTGGGTTTTTTTAAAGATAAATAAAATTGATAAACCTTTGGCTAACCTAATCAGGAAAAAAAAGACTAAAATCTCTAATTTCATCAATCAGAAATGGTAAAGCAAAATAACAACAGAACACTCAGAAATTCAAAAAAATTGTTAACAAATATTACAAGAAACTTTACTCTCAGAAATATGAAAATCTGAAGGAAATTGACCAATACTTGGAAGCACGTCACCGACCAAGACTTAGCAAAAACGAAGTGGAAATGTTTAACAGGCCTATTTCAAGTTCTGAAATAGCATCAACTATACAAAATCTCCCTAAAAAGAAAAGCCCGGGACCAGATGGCTTCACATCAGAATTCTACTAAACCTTTAAAGATGAACTAGCACCTATATTACTCAACTTCTTTCACAATATACAAAAAGAAGGAATAAATCATAGCTGTGTACACTATAATTTCATAAAAAATTTCAAAATAAAATGTTGTTGAATCATCAAAAAAAAAAAAAACAAGAAGAAGAAGAAGGAATA
This sequence comes from Arctocebus calabarensis, assembly GCA_963573935.1. NCBI lineage: Eukaryota > Metazoa > Chordata > Mammalia > Primates > Lorisidae > Arctocebus > Arctocebus calabarensis. The sequence continues at coordinate 693 of CAUYON010157924.1, forward strand.
CTATCCAACACATTCTATGAAGCAAACATCACCTTGAACCCTAAACCAGGGAAAGACCCAACAAGAAAAGAAAATTATAGACCAATATCACTAATGAATATTGATGCAAAAATATTCAACAAGATCCTAACAAACAGAATCTGGCAACACATCAAACAAATTATACACCATGACCAAGTGGGCTTTATCCCAGGGTCTCAAGGCTGGTTCAATCTATAAATGGAATTGAGCACACAAACAAATTAAAAAATAAAGACCATATGATTGTCTCAATTGATGCAGAAAAAGCTTTTGATAATATCCAGCATCCCCTCATGAACAGAACACTTAAGAAAATGGGTATAGAAGGGACATTTCTTAAACTAATAGAGGCCATCTACAGCAAACCCACAGCCATTATCATATTGAATGGAGTTAAATTGAAATCTTTTCCACTTAGACCAGGAACCAGGCAAGGTTGCCCATTGTCTCCATTGCTCTTTACCATTGTAATGGAAGTTTCAGCCATTGCAATCATGGAAGAAAAGGCGGTCAAGGTTATCCACATAGGATCAGAAGAGATTAAACTTTCACTCTTCACAGATGATATAATTGTATATCTTGAGAACACCAGGGATTCTCCTACAAAACTTTTAGAAGTGATCAAGGAATACAGCAATGTCTCAGGCTACAAAATCAACACCCATAAATCTGTAGCCTTTATATATACCAACAGTAGCCAAATCGAAAAAACAGTCAAGGACTATATTCCTTTCACAATAGTGCCAAAGAAGAAGACATATTTGGGAGTTTACCTAACAAAGGACATGAAAGATGTTTATAAAGAGAACTATGAAGCTTTAAGAAAAGAAATAGCTGAAGATGTTAACAAATGGAAAAACATACCATGCTCATGGGTAGGAAGAATCAACATTGTTAAAATGTCTATACTACCCAAGTCAATATATAATTTTAATGCAATTCCTTATTAAAGCTCCATTGTCATATTTTAAAGATCTCAAAAAAAATAATAATTTGTTTTATATGGAATCAGAAAAAATCTCGAATAGCCAAGACATTACTCAGAAATAAAACAAAGCAAGAGGAATCATGCTACCAGACCTAAGACTGTACTGTAAATTGATAGTGATCAAAACAGCAAGGGACTGGAATAAGAACAGAGAGGTTGATGTTTGGAACAGAATAGAGAACCAAGAGATGAATCCAGCTAATTACCATCATTTGATCTTTGACAAGCCAATCAAAATGTCAGAGGGGAAAGACTCCCTATTTGACAAATGGTGCGGAGTAAACTGGGTGGCAACCTGTAGAAGACTGAATCTGGACCTACACCTTTCACCTTTAACCAAGATAGAGTCTCCCTGGATTGAAGATTTAAACTTAAGCCCAAAACTATAAAAATACTAGAAGAAATTGCAGGGAAAACTCTTGAAAGAATCAGCTTGGGAGACTATTTCATGAGGATGATCCCCCAGGGAATTGAAGCAGTATCAAAAATACACTACTGTGACCTGATCAAACTAAAAAGCTTCTGCACAGCCAAGAATATAAGAAGTATAGAAAGCAGACACCCCTCAGAATGGGAGAAAATATTTTCAGGTTATGCCTCCAACAAAAGTTTAATAACCAAAATCCACAGAGAACTCAAACGTGTTAGTAAGAAAACATATTTGCCCATCTCAGGGTGGGCAAAGGACTTGAAGAGAAACTTCTCTAAAGAAGAAAGGTGCACAGCCTATAGACACATGAAAAAAATGCTCCCCGTCCTTACTCGTCAGAGAAATGCAAATCAAAACTAGTTTGAGATATCACCTAACTCCAGTAAGATTAGCCCACATAACAAAATCCCCAAACCAGAGATGTTGGCATGGATGTGCATAAAAGGTAACACTTCTACACTGCCAGTGGGAATGCACACTAATACATTCCTTTTGGAAGGACATTTGGAGAATACTTAGAGATCTAAAAATAAACCTGCCATTTGATCCTATAATTCCTTTACTAGGTATATACCCAGAAGACCAAAAATCACATTATAACAAAGACATCTGTACCAGAATATTTATTGCAGCCCAATTCATAATTGCTAAGTCATGGAAGAAGCCCAGGTGCCCATTGATTCACGAATGGATTAATAAATTGTGGTATGTATACCATGGAATATTATTCAGCCTTAAAGAAACATGGAGACTTTACCTCTTTCATGTTTACATGGATGGAGCTGGAACACATTCTTCTTAGAAAAGTATCTCAAGAATGAAAGAAAAAGTATCCAATGTGCTGAGCCCTACTGTGAAGCTAATTTATAGCTTTCATATGAAGGCTATAACCCAATTATAGTACAAGAATATGGGGAAAGGGGCAAGGGAGGGGAGGATGGGTGGAGGGAGGGTAAACGGTGGGATCACACTTATGGTGCATCTCAGAAGGGTACAGGTGAAACTTACTAAATGCAGAATACAAATGTTTTCATACAATAAGCAAGAAAATCCCATGAAGGTTATGTTGAACAGTTTGAGGAAAATATTTCAGATTGTATATGAAGCTAGCATATTGTACCCCATGATTGCACTAATGTACACAGCTATGCTTTAATTAAAAAAAAAAGAATATGGAGAAAGGGGTAAGGGAAGGGATAGGAGGTGTGAGGTTGTGGTGGAGAAAGGATAATTGGTGGGGCCACACCTATGGTGCATTTTAGAAGTGTACAGGTGAAACTTACTAAATATAAATACAAATGTCTTCATACAATAACTAGGAAAATGCCATGAAGGCTTTATTAAACAGTTTGTGAAAATATTTCAGATTGTATGTGAAACCAGCACATTGTACACCTTGATTGCATTAACATACACAGCTATGATTATAAAAAAAAAAAAAAAAACTCAGAGTTAAGTGTTGGAAGACAATTTTTCAGGCAAACGAAATTCAGAAGAAAACAGGGGTTGCAATTTTATTTTCAGATACAAGTGGATGTAAAGCAAATAAAGTCAAAAAAGAAAAAGATGGTCACTTCATATTTATACAGGAAAAATATTTATACGGGGAAAAATACAAGATGACATTTCAATTCTAAATATTTATGCATCCAACTTAAATGCTCCCAGACTCTTGAAATAGACCTTAATTGGTATGATGATACGATATCCTATAACACCATAGTAACAGGGGACTTTAACACTCCTCTTACAGAGCTGGACAGATCCTCTAAACAGAAATTAACAAAGACACAAGGGACTTAAATTAGACCCTAGAAAAACTGTGCTTGATACATGTAAATAGAACACTTCATCTCAAAGCTAAAGAATATACATTCTTCTCATCGGCCCATGGAACCCTCTCCAAAATTAAACATATGCTAGGACACATATGTCCTTAACAGAATCAAAAGAATTGAATTTTACATTACATCTTCTCAGACCACAAGGCACTAAAGGTGGAAATCAACTCCAACCAAAACATTCAACCCAACACAAAGGGATGGAATTTAAACAACCTTATACTGTATGACAGTTGAGCACGGGAAGAAATAAAGAAGAAATCATTAACTTCCTTGAGCATAACAATAAGCTACCAAAATCTTTCTTAAACATAACAAGAAACTACCAAACCTGTGGAATACAGCAAAGACAGTCCTGAGAGGAAAATTTATCGCTTTAGATGCTACATTCAAAAACACAGACTTCATCAACAAACTTATAAGCCATCTTATGGAATTGGAAAAAGAAGAACAATCTAAGCCTAAACCCAGCAGAAGAAAATAAATATCCAAGATTAAATCAGAGATTAATGAAATTGAAAACAAAAGAATCATTCAGAAAATTAATGAAACAAGGAGTTGGCCTTTTGAAAAAAAAATAAAATTGATAAAGATTTTGCCAGACTAAGTAGATAGAAACGTAAAATCTCTAGTAACCTCAATCAGGAATGATAAAGGGGAAATAACAACTGAATCCACAGAGATACAAGAGATTATCTCTGAATACTACCAGAAAATATATGCCCAGAAATTTGACAATGTGAAGGAAATGGATTAATATTTGGAGTCACATCCTCTCCCTACACTTAGCCCCAAACAAATAGATCTCCTGAACAAACCAATTTCAAGCACTGATATCAAAGAAACAATAAAAAATCTCCCAACAAAAAAAAAATGTCCTGGTCCATTCTATCAAACCTTCAATGAAGAGCTTATTACTATACTGCAGAATTTATTCCAAAAGATTGAGGAGGAAGGAACCTTCTCCTACACATTCTACTAATCATATCACACTGATACCGAAAGCAGGAAAAAGACCCAACTATGAAGGAAAACTTCAGACAATTTCACTAATGAATATAGATGCAAAAATTCTCCAAAAAAATCCTAGCCAATGGATTACAGCTTATCATTTAAAAAGTCATTAAAAAAGTCAGACATCCTGATCAAGTAGGTTTCATCCCAGGGATGCAAGGCTGGTTTAACATATGCAAGTCCATAAACGTTATTCATTGTATCAACAGAAGTGGAAACAAAGACCATGTGATCCTCTCAATAGATTCAGAGCAAACCTTGGATAAAATCCAGCATCCTTTTTAAATTAAAATGCTAAAGAGCATAGGCATATGTGGCACATTTCTGAAACTGTTTGAAGCTATTTATGACAAACCCACAGATAATATCTTATTGAATGGAGTAAAACTGAAAGCTTTTCCACTTAGAACTGGAATCAGACAAGGTTGTCCTCTGTCACCATTATTATTCAACATAGTGCTGGAAGTTCTAGCCAATACAATTAGGCAAGACAAGGAAATATAGGACATCCAAATGGAAGCGCAGGAGATCGAACTCTCCCTCTTTGCTGGCGATATGATCTTATACTTAGAGAACCCCAAAGAATCAACCACAAGACACTTAGAAGTCATAAAAAAATACAGTAATGTCTCAGGATATAAAATCAATGTCCAGAAGTCAGTAGCCTTTGTACATGCCAATAACAGCCAAGAAGATAGGCTAATAAAGAACACAACTCCCTTCAGCATAGCTTCAAAGAAAATGAAATACCTAGGAATATACCTAACAAAAGAGGTGAAGGACCTTTATGTAGAATATAATGAAACCCTAAGAAAGAAAATAGCAGAGGATATTAACACTTGGAAGAACATGCCACGGTCACAGCTGGGAAGAGTGAACATTGTTAAAATGTCTATACTTCCCAAAGCAATCTACTGATTCGATGAACTCCCTATTAAAATGCCAATATCATAATTTGAAGACTTGGAAAAAATGATTCTTCACTTTGTATGGAATCAGAAAAATAACTCAGTAGCTAAGGCAGTTCTTTGTAATAAAAAGAAAGCCAGGGAAATCAGCATACCAGATTTAGGCTGTACTAAAATGAGGTGAGACATACCTTTTGGGTGCAAGGCACAATTGTAAGAGGGAATTTACCTTACAAGGCCATAGTGGTCAAGACAGCATGGTACTGGCACAAAAATAGAAACATAAACATTTGAAATCAAATAGAAAACCAGGAAATAAAACTAACATCTGATAATCACCTAATCTTTGATAAACCGAACTAGAACATACACTGGGAGAAAGAATCCCTATTCAACAAATGGTGCTAGGAAAACTGGATATCCACATGGAAAAGACTGAAACTGGATCCACAACTTTCTGCACTCACAGAAATTGATTCAAGATGGATAAAGGCATGAAATGATAAAAATCCTCAAGGAAGGTATAGGAAAAACACTGGAAGATATCGGACTGGGGAAAAACTTTATGAAGCAGACTTCCATGGCAATTGCCACCAACAAAAATAAACAAATGAGATTTAATGAAACTGAAAAGCTTCTGTACAGCAAAGGAGACAACAAACAAAGCAAATAGACAACCTACAGATTAGGAAAAGATATTTGCATGTTTTGAATCAGACAAAAGCTTCGTAGCTGGGATCTATAGAGAATTCAAATTAATCCATATGAAAAAAGCCAACAATCCCATATATCAATGGGGAAGAGAGTTGAATAGAACCTTTTCTAAGGAAGAGAGATGAATGGCTAGCAAACATATGAAAAAATCCTCATTGCCCTTAATTATTAGAGAAATGCAAATCAAAACCACCCTGAGATATCATCCAACCCCATGATATGAGCCATTCTTCATCTCATATATGAGAATGGCTCATATCACAAAATCTCAAAACTGCAGATGTGTAGAGAAAACTGCAGGCAGAGATGTGGAAAAAAAGGAATACTTTTAGACTGCTGGTGGTACTGCAAACTAATACAACCATTTGGAAGGAAGTATGGAGAATCCTCAAAGAACTCAAGCTAGACTTCCCAATCCAATTTCTGGGCATCTACCCAGAATGAAAAAAAATTTATCATAAAGCTACTTGCACTAGACTGTTTATCACAGCTCAATTTACAGTTACCAAAATGTGGAAACAGCCTAAATGCCTGCCAACCCAGGAATGGATTAACAAGTTGTGATACATGTATAGCATGGGATGCTCTTCAGCCTTTAAAAAAGAATGGAGACTTTACAACCTTTGTATTAACCTGGATGGACATGGATCACATTATTTTTAGTAAAGCATCACAAGAATGGGGAAAAATAAATCCTATGTATTCAATTTGGATATGAGGACAATTAATGTCCTAGTACACAGTGGGGGGTTGGGGAAGGGGAGAGCAGACAGAGAGAATAGGAGGAAGTGGGGTGGAGGAAAGGAAGAGCAGAGAGAGGGAAGGAGGGAGGAGTGGTGGGGTCTCAGTGTGTGAGACACACATTTTGGGGGCAAGACACAATTGTAAGAGGGACTTTACCTTACTAATGCAATCAGTGTAACCTGGTTCTTGTACCCTCAATGAACCCCCAACAATAAAATAAATAAATAAATAAATAAATAAATAAATAAATAAATAAGATTTAGACTAAGTGGCTAGGGCTCATCCACATACACCAGAGCTGGCAGGTTCAAACCCAGCCCAGGCCTGCCAAACAACAATGACAACTACAACCTCCCCACCAAAAGAAACAGCTGTGGATTGTGGGGGACACCTATAGTCCCAGCTACTTGGGAGGCTGAGTCAGGAGAACCACTTGAGCCCAGGTGTTTGAGGTTGCTGTGAGCTGTGACACCACGGTACTCTACCAAGGGTGACATAATGAGACTCTGTCTCAAAATAATAAATAGATAAAAGAGATTTAGGTTCAAGGAGGTTAAAATGACTAGTCCAAGGTCACAGAGACATTAAGTGGCAGAATGAGGAAGTATAGACAGAGTTTCTAACTTCAAGTCCATTACACAGTCCTCCAGAACACAGACCCCCCAGACACACTCTACATCACTTGATCCTTATGTTAAGAGACATTTCTTCAAGGTAGGAAACATATTCTCAGGGTCAGGAACATGTTTCCAAAGTCAGAGTATGTGTTTTATTCTTCTCTGTGCCCCAAACATTTGACATGGAGCCTTAGCTTGGGTAGAAAAAGGTGAAGAGTAAAACAAACTGAACATTAAAACAAAACAAAACAAACAAACAAACAAAAACCCAAATGAACTGAACATTGATGAGTTAAGGGAGCAGATAGCAGGTAAGGAAGGTGAGGGAAGTTATTACCACAGACACTTTGATGAAAGCCAGGAAGGCAGAGATTAGCAATCTTCTGCCTAATAATACAGTTTTATTTCCACTATATCACATCCTCTTTCCCAGATAAAAATACACAAAAAAAGATTGAGGAGGGGCAGAACAAGTGGTAGAATAGGACTCTTCATCAGTTGTCCTTCTGAAGAAACATCAATTTGAACAACTATCCACACATTAAAATACCATTACAAAAGTTAAGGAAACCAAGTGAGAGATAATAGCACCTAGTTGTAACACTGTAATAAGACACATTAGAGATGGTAGGGAGGACAGTTTTAAAGTACCCATGTCACCCTTCCCCAAATCTAAGTCAGCACAGTGCAGAAAGATATACTGTTTGCTTGGGAGGAAGAGGGAAGTGAGCACAGACCTTTGCCTTGGACACTAACACTGGGGCCACCACAGTGAAACCTGGCACCATGCAAGCCACCATGGCTTCAGAGTCCAGGTAAGAACTTTCAGACTGAACCTTCAGACATATCTGAATGCAAAGACCTTCCAGGCATAGGCTTCAGGTCTGCAAGGCAGTCAGTCTGTAGTCTGCACCACCACTGAGATATTAGTGATCCTAGGATTCATTGTGCCCTCACCAATGGCATTCCTCATAGAAATAGAAACAAAAAAAAATCTTGAAGTGTTTATAGAACCACAAAAGATTCCAAATAGCCAAAGCAGGCTCACAGCTCATTGCACAGTGGTTATGGCGCCACTCACATACACCAAGGGTGGAAGGTTCAGGCCCAGCCTGGGCCAGCTAAACAACAATGACAACTGCAACAAAAAAATAGTCAGGCATTGTGGCAGGTGCCTATAGTCCCAGCTACTTGGTAGGCTGAGGCAAGAGAATTGCATAAGCCCAAGAGTTTGAGGTTGCTGTGAACTGTGAAGTCAAAAAAAGCCAACAGCCAAAGCAGTCCTAAGCAAAAAGAACAAAGCTGGAGGCATCACACCACTTGACTTTGAAATATACCATAAATATGTACTAATCAAAACATCATAGTACTGGCTTAAAAACTTATAGACCAGTGGTTCTCAACCTTACTAATATTGTGACCCTTTAATACAGTTCCTCATGTTGTGGACTCCCAACCATAAAATTATTTTTGTTGCTACTTCATAACTGTAATTTTGGTACTGTTATGAATCATAATGTAAATATCTGATATGCAGGAGACCCCCAAAGGGGTCGCAACCCACAGGTTGAGAACTGCAGCTATAGACCAATGGGATAGAATATAGAACCCAGAAATAATATAAATCCACATATTTATAGCCAACTGTAAAGGTGCTGAGAGTGATAATCTTCACTAAATAGTGATGGGAAAACTGGACTTTTATAACCATAAGAGGGAAACTAGACCCTTACCAATCACTTTATAAAAAGTCAACTCTATATGGATTAAGGTCTTAAATATAAAACAAGAAATTATGAAGTTAACAGAAGAAAACATTGGGGAAATGCTGTAGAACATTGGTCTAGACCAGTGGTTTTCAACCTTCCTAATGCCACAACCCTTTAATACAGTTCCTCATGTTGGCAGTGACCCCCAACCATAAAATTATTTTCATTGCTAAATAATTTTATAGTTGGGGTCATTGCAATAAGAGGAACTGTATTAAATGGTTGTGGCATTAGGAAGGTTAAGAACCACTGGTGTAGAGAAATATTTGGTGGGTAAAATTTCATAAGAACAGGCAACAAAACAAAAATAGAATCTGAAACTAAAGAGTTTGTGCATAGCAAAGGAAACAAACAACAGAGTGAAGAAACCACTTACAGAATGTAAGAAAATATCTGTAAACTATTCATCCCACAAAGAACTAACATCTATAATATACAAGGTACTCAAACAACTCCACAGCAAAATTTTTAACACTCTACCTAAAAAATAGGTGCACAAATAATTAATGGGCAAAGGATCTGAATAGATATCTCTCAAAAGAAGAGATACAAATGGTAAATAAGTATATGAAAAATGCCCTGCATCAATAATTATCAGGGAAATAAAAATCATAACCACAATGAGATATCATCTCATACCAGTTAGAGTGGCTATCATCAAAAGCAAAAAGTAGCAAATAGTAGTGAGGATGCAAAGAAAAAAGAACCCTTATACACTACTGGTAGGAGTATAAATTAGTATGACCATTAAGGAAAACAAAGGAAAATGAAAGTTACTCAAAATTCTAAAAATAGGACCACCATATAATACAACAATCCTTCTACCCAGTATTTACTCAAAGAAAATGAAATATGCGTATGGAAGTGATACCTGCATCCCCATGTTTATTTCACTCTACTTCCAATATCCAAGGTAAGGAATCAACTCAAATGTCTATCAATATATGAATAGATAGAGAATATTTAATTTATGTACATAATGGAATACTATTGAAGCATGAAAGAGAATAACATCGTGTCATTTGCATAATATAGGTGAGCCTGGAAGATATTGTGTTAAGTGAAATAATTCAGGCACAGAAAGGAAAATACATGTTCTCACTCATTTAGGAACTAAAAAAGATTGAGGTTATAAAAGTATAAAAAAAGAATAGTGGTTATTAGAGGCTTGGAAGGATACTGGGGAGGGGAGAATAGGGAGAGATTGGTTAACGGATGCAGACTTACAGCAGATGAGAGGAATAAGTTCTCATATTTTGTAGCACTGTGAGGTGAACAAGGTTAAGAACAACTTAGTTTTTTTTCAAAATACTAAAAGAGGATTTTCAATGTTCACAGCACAAGGAAATATAACAATTCAGGTGATCGATATGGCAATTATCCCAATGCGATCATTACATATTAAGTATGTATATTGAAATACTGCATTCCATAGATATGAACAATTATTATGTATGAACTAAACATAAAAGGGGAAAAGCTGCTTCTTTGTAAAAATAGAAAAGACATAGAGTGCAATAGAGACAAGTAAAGCAATAGAAAAGATCAACTGAATAAGAGTTAATATTTTGAAAAGATAAAATTGGGAAAACTTGAGCTAGACCAATAGAAAAGAATACTCATATAAACAAAATTAGAACTTAAAAAGATGTTATAGTGATACAATAGAAATATAAAAGATCATAAGAGATTGTGACTAGTATTACACTGATACCAAAGTCAGTCAAGGACTCTACAAGAAGAGAAAATTACTGGCTAATACTTCTGATGAATATAAATTCAAGAATCCTCAATAGAATACTAGCAAATGGAATACAAAATTACATTAAAAGTATCATTCACTAAGATCAAGTCTGCTTCATCCCAAGTATGCAAAAATGGTTCAATATGTTCAAATCAATAAATGTAACTTATCACATTAACAGAATGAAGGACAAAAAACATATGATAATTTCAACAGATGCAGAAAAATAATTTTCCGAAATTCAACATCATTTAATGATAAAAATCCTCAACATCTTAGGTATAGAGGGAATGTACCTCAACACAATGGAGACCATATATGACAAACCCACAATATACACCATGATAAATGGAGAAAAGTTGAAGGGGTTTTTTTGCAAAAGCTGTTGAAAGCTTTTTCTGTAATATCTAGAACAAGGTAAAGATGCTCACTTTCACCACCTCTATTCAATATAGTACTGGAAGTTTTAGACAAACCATTTAGGGAAGAGAAATGAATACAAGGTATCCAGATTGGAAAGGAAGAAGCTAAATTGTCCACATTTGCAGATGACATGGTCTTTTGTATAGAAAATCTGAAAGATCCTATGACAGAACTGTTAGAAATAATAAATCCAGTGAGGCTGCAATATACAAAATCAACACACAAAAATTAGTAACATTTCTACATACTAACAGAGAACTATCTGAAAAAGAAATCAAGAAAACCATCTCATTATAATAGCTATACAAATACTTATGAATACATTTAAGCAAGGAAGTGAAATATCTCTCTACATGAAACAATGATAAAACATTGATGAAAGAAATTGAAGAATCACAAATACATGGAAAGATATTTCATGTTTGTGTACTGAAAGGAGTAATATTTTAAATGTCCATACTACACAAAGCTGTCTATAGATTTAATGCAATCCCAATCAAATTACCAAAGACATTCATCATAGAAATAAAAAAAAAAAAAAAAGGCTCGGCTCCCGTAGAACAGTTCTTATGGAAGCAACCACATATACCAGAGTTGGTAGATTCAAACCCAGCCCAGGCATCCCAAACAACAATGACAATTACAACCAAAAAATAGTTGGGCATTGTCGCACATGCCTTTAGTCTCAGCTACTTGGGAGGCTGAGGCAAGAGAATTACTTAAGCCCAAGAGTTGGAGGTTGCTGTGAGCTGCAATGCCATGGCACTTTCAAAGGCAACATAATGAGATTCTGTCTCAAAAAAAAAAAAAGAAAAAAAAAGAAAAAAAAAAAAAGGAAGGAAAGAAATAGAAAAAAAGTCCTAAAATTTTTGTGGAACCACAGAAAATCTTGAATAGCCAAAGCAATCCTGAGCAAAAAGAACAAAGCTGCAAGCATCACAGAACTTGACTTCAAAATATACTATCAAACTATTGTAGCCAAAATAGCACAGTATTGGCATAAATGCAGACACAAACCATTGGAACAGAAGAAAATAGAAATAAATCCAGTTATTTATACACAACTAAATGTCTTCATACAATAACTAAGAAAATGACATGATGGCTATGTCAAAAAGTTTGATGAAAATGTTTCAGATTGTATATGAAACCAGCACATTATACCCCTTGATTGCACTAATGTACTCAGCTATGATTCAACAATAAAAAAAAAAATTAAAAGAAAATTGTCAACAAGTTTCCAAGAACACATAATGGGGAAAGGAAATTCTCTTCAATAAATGGTTCTGGGACAACTCGACATGCAGAAGAATGAAATTAAACATTTATCTCACACCGTATACAAAAATTAACTCAAAATGTACTAAATACTTAGATGTAAGACCCTAAACTATGAAAATACTAGAAGAAAACACAGGAGGAAGCTCCATGACATTGGTGAAGGCAATTACTTTTTTGCTATAACACCCCAACACAAAATAGCCAAAAAAGATAACCATCAAGTGGGGGGTAGGAGGGGAGGAGAGAAGTAAAATTATACCTAAATGGTACAGTGATCACTATGTGGGTGATGGGGACACTTATAGCCATGATTCAAGAATTACAAAAGCAATCCATGCAACCAAGAACATTTGTATACCCTTAATACTTTGAAATAAAATAATAATAATAAAGTACATACCTATCTCTAAATTAAATAGTGGGCTCGGCGCCTGTGGCTCAATGGACTAACGAGCCAGCCATGTACACCTGAGCTGGTGGGTTCGAATCCAGCCCAGGCCCACCAAACAACGATGACGGCTGCAACCAAAAAATGGCTGGGCGTTGTGGCGGGCGCCTGTAGTCCCCTCTACTTGAGAGGCAGAGGCAAGAGACTTGCTTGAGCCCAGGAATTGGAGGTTGCTGTGAGATGTGATGCCATGGCACTCTATCCAGGGTGACAGCTTGAGGCTCTGTCTCAAAAAATAATAATAATAATAAATTAATTAAATAGTGGTGGTAACAAACAGTATTTGCACATTTTAAATCATTCCAGTTTAGTTTTTCTACCCTTATTCATTCCTTTCCTGAGCCTTTCCTTCTCATTGCCTCATCACTCCTATGGGCACATAGATTTTTTTGCTTCCCCAAGATAATAATAATAACAATAATAAAGCAGCTTGTGAACAGCAACAGATATAATCAATAGACTGAAAAAAGACAACCGACAGAATGGCAGAAAATATTTGCAAATCATGTATCTGATAAGGGGTTATTTTCCACAATAGATAAGAAACTCAAACAACTGAACAGCAAGAAAGCAAATAACTCACTAAAAATTAGGCAAAGGGTCTGAATAGTCAGTTCTCAATATAAGACAAATAGCCAACAGAATTATCAAAAGAATGTTCAACATTATTGATCATCAAGGAAACGTAAATTAAAACCACAATGTTAGAATGGCTAATATCAAAAAGACAAAAGATGACAAATGTTGGCCAGGATGTTGAGAAAAGGGAACTTTTACACCCTCTTGGTGGAAATTTAAATTAGTATAGTCATAATGAATACCTTTATGGAGTTTCCTTAAAAATTAAAATAGGAGTACTTTGTCACTTGCTACAATCAGCTCAGTCAAGCTCTGTTCCTATAGAGTCTCCATTGAAGGAAATATGGACCAGAGGGGCTGTGGACCAGCCTGGGGTATCTGGAGAATAGTGTGGGTATGATCTATGAAGTCACTGCAAGTTAAAGTAACTAGAGAATGATAAAGGGAAAGAGAAAAATGGTTGAAATTGGGAAATAAAGTACACATAGAAGTCAGGATATGAGAGGTCTCAGTAAATAGCAGAGAGGAGTACATGTGGTACCATTTCAGATTCTCAGGGATAATGCAGATGAGGGAGGAGGAGGGACAGGGAGATAGAGGAAAGAACACATCTTCCAATGGATTCTTTCCTCAAAAGCAGCTGTTTTCCTATTGCCCATTCTTAGCATGCGGTGATTCTGCTCTCCATAATGCCCTCCCTTTACAATCACCTATTTATATTTTTAGCTGACAATCTACAGCCTCCATAAAGCCCCTGCATCACATGTTCCCTTTTTTCTCTTGGGTTGTTTATGTCTCTTCAATAGCACATAGCTATATACTCTGTGTATGTATATGTTATCTCGTTTATCACTCTCTCCCCCCAAACCCCAAAATGACTGTGTTATGGTAGAGTCCGAATCTTCCTCATTCTGGTATTCTATATTATGCCTGGCTCACAGCAGGTTCCTAATTACTATTGCTTGGGGGATGTGACAAACCTTGAAGCTTGCTTCCTTGGTCTGTCTGTATACTGCTGCATTGAAACATAAAAAGCAGCCCTCTCGGTTTAAAAAAAAAAGTTTTTTTCTAAATTGGGTCAGCTTATAGACTAGGCATATCACACTTAGCACATATAATCCCCCTCAGCAAGCATCTCTTAGTGAGCTGATAGGGAGATGGGGGAAGAGAGGAAGTGAATGACTTCCCTCCATCTAGCAGCAGCTGCTCAGCAGTAGGATGCAGAGGCTCAGATAGGAACAAGGCCAAATAGACAGGTCAAAGCCTGATACATACTAGAAACATAAAATTGTGATGATTTTAATGGCAACTTGGCTAATCATCTGAAACTTATGGTAGCAGAGGGCCCAGAGGCAATCAACAGAGGATACCTCTAATTTAGCCTACCTCCACTCTAAACATATTTATTGGACTCTTTCTTTGACTTTTCCTTTGAAATGAAAGCTAGTTATTATTATTATTATTACTATTTTGCCCCTGAGCTATCACTTACTATATAAAAGTAATCATCTTTACATTTTATGTTGCTAAATCTTGACACAAAACCATTTCTTCTGTCTGCTTTCCAGAAATGGAGGTAGAGACATCAGAAACTAAAACTTATTTACCAAAGTTTATGCAGCAAGGAGGGGTCCAGCATGGAAATTGGTAGTTTCCCTTGCCATCCTTTCTCCCTGCTGGAGTTCAAGGAAAGACTGATGCACTACTGTGATAGAGCCCCCAAAGAACTGAAGAGGGCATTATTGAGACATCCTCAGGCAAAATCTGAGGCCTAGAAAACCTAAGAGCACCACTGCAGGATATGCCAAGGAAAGGTAATGCCTATAGCCTAAGAGTATGGGCCTGAAATCTGATAGACAATAAACAACCCAAATGCATGTCACAAAGTAGTCTTAGGACCACAGAAAGGGAAGGAGTTTGTCACATTAAATAATAATGAGATTGTAAGGGCTACAGTAGTCCTTCACTTCTCAGGTAGTAAGAATATGGGCTTCAGATGAGTCTGCCTGGGTTTGGAAATTATTCTACCACAAGTTAACTATTTGGCCTTAAGTTCTACAAACTTTAGTTTCCTCACTTAGAAAATTATATGAACCCTCATAAATGTTTATTAAACATATACTAGCTAGGCAGTTTTTCAGGTTCCTAGGATATAGCAATGAACCCTAGACCAAAATTCTTGGCTGTGTGGAGCTGACTTTCTAGTAGAGGGAATAGTTTTACTCTCAATAATTCTCACCTCCCAATGTTGTGGAAAGGGGTAAATGAGAGAATTCGTGTAAAGAGCTCAGCATAGGACTAGTGTTTATTTATTTATTTATTCATTTATTTTTGAGACATCATCTCACTTGTCATCCTTGGTAGAGTGTTGTGGAATCATAGGTCATAGCAACCTCAAACTCCTGGGCTCAAACAATTCTCTTGCCTCAGCCTCCCAAGTAGTTGGGACTACAGGCACAATGCACAGCTATTTGTAGAAATGAGATCTCTCTCTGGCACAGGCTGATACCACCTGCCTCAGCCTCCCAAGTGCTGGAATTACAAGCGTGAGCCACCGCACCCAGCCAGAACTAGTATTTAATGAGTGTTTCATACTAAACTACAACTTGGCAAAATGGGTGTGTCAGATAGTGAAAATGGTGCCCACTTTTCTGCCCTTCCATTTAGTTCCAGGCCTATTCAGAATGGGATAGAGGCTGTCCTGACAGGCATCCAAGTTTAGAGGAAGGTGAAGGAGATGGGATTTGAGCTTGAACTTAAAGACAAGTAGGAAAGAGAGGTGTGAAGGTCATCAAAGGCTGGGCCAAGTCTTTTGAGTTGTAGTACACAATGTGGAGATGTTGATAATTTAGGAGTAAAAAAGGATGCCACATTTGGGATTCTCTAATAGAGTGAAGGATATGAAAAAATATCTTTATCTTTAGTTCTCTAATTTTGGAGGTTCATGAATAGCTAACATTTATTGGGATACTTACTGAGTTTATTGGCCCATTTATTATTCTAATAAATTTATACATATTAAGTCATTTAGTCTTTACAACTGCCTTATGGAGGTAAGTGAATTTATTATCTTCATATTACACATGAGATAAATGAGTCATTGAGGGTTAATATATTATGTCTAAGGTCTTATGGGCTAGTAAATGGTAGGGCAAATATTTACAACCCAGATAGTCTGGCTTCAGAATCCATTGTGCTAATCTCTCATACAATATTGCCTAAATATATTCATTTATATTCTTTTCTGAGGTTAAAGACTGGACTGATAAATATAATAAACGTTTATAAAGTTCTGACTGTGTCAGACTTGTGATAAGACTTGTGACAAATAAATACTGTGTTTAATCATGACTTGGGAGAAGATGGATGGCCAAGTAACAGCTTCTTTGCAACTGGGTGTGGTGAGACTGGGGAGACTCCGGGCATCTCTGGCTGGTGAGATCAGCCCAGAAATATCTCTTTGGGGACATAGGAAGACCAGAGCCTTCTGGACCTCACAAAGAGGATAAAGACAGTGGAGAACTGGCTACTGGTGGGTGTGTTTCTTTGGTCAGATGCTGCCCACAGCTGTAACTACAGCAACAGCAAGATTGTAACCAGGTATTCCTTACCTGGAATTGGATTGTAACCAGGATTGTATCCAGGTATTCCTTACCTGTGGAATGTTTTGGTTTGGGAGTGGGTGGGGTTTGGACTTGGGCACTCGATTGAACTTCCTTAGGAGATCCTGGGTGAGAGTGCGGATGACTTTGGGTATTGTCTAGGGCCCTGGACTGAGCCATCAAACCAGAAGGGAGCTAATATTGTTCAGCTGTTGGCCACCTGCACAGCAACTGTGGGAGAACTGCCCCTGCAGTCTTCACCCTCAGGGTTGCAGTGGGAGATCTTGGGTGAGTAAACTAGTTACTGAGACCCTGGGGTATAGTGGAGATCTCAGTGCTTGGCAGATTACAGCCTCGGCCCTCAGGGACATGAGGGAGACCAGTTTTGGTGCACTAGATGAGTGAACAGCCACTTTAGGAGAGATCCCAGCAATAAGTGCTTTCCTGGGAAAGCCTCTGTTTAGTCAAAGATAACAGTTTAAAGTGTTTTCTTTTTTCTTTTCTTCTTTTTTGTCTTTGTTTCTTTTTTTTAGAGACAGAGTCTCACTTTGTTGCCCTCAGTAGAGTGTTGTGGCATCACAGCTCACAGCAACCTCCAGCTCTTGGGCTTAGGTGATTCTCTTGCCTCAACCTCCCAAGTAGCAGGGACTACAGGCTCCCACAACAATACTCAGCTATTTTTTATTGAAGTTTGGCTGGGGCCAGGGGCGGGTTCAAATCTGCCCCCTCAGTATATAGGGCCTGCAACCCTACTCACTGAGCCACAGGTGCTGCCCCAGTTTAAAGTGTTTTCTAAGTGGGCTGCGGAGACATTTAGCCTCTCAAGCCTGAGGGGTTTGAGAAATCAGCAAGACCTCCAATCTCCATCTGATACAGCTGTATCAGCATTATGATTAACATCTCATATACCAGAAGATCACCTGTTGCCTGGACAATATTGAGCAAGATATATATACTGTTTGGTTTTTTTTTTTTAAACTTCAAAATTTTCCCTCTAGATTTTCCTTTTCTTCTTTTTTCCTTTTCCTTCCTTTTCTTTTTTAATTTTTCTACTTTAAATACAATTTTCCATTGTTGCTTTCTTTAACAATTAAGTTTAAAAACTTCATTTTTGCTATTGTTTCTACTGCTATTATTTGTTGTTTCCCTCAATTTTTATCCCATAAGGGTTTTTGTTTGTTTTGGTTTGATTTACAGTTTTTTTGTCATTCCTCTATACTTGGTGGAGGTGGGGTACTGTGTCTGAATAGGCCAGCAATGAGCTTCTGAGCTCAGGGAAGCACCCAACCTAGCACCCCCAGAGATTGGGGGATTTTAAGGTTGGGCCAAAGTACCCTACTAGACACCGATATTACTCCTGTCTCCATCTTTCTGAGCCTCTCTTCTTTATGTCAATATTCCACTTTATTCGCCCCCTATCATTGCCTTTTTTTTTTTTAATCTTTTTTGCCCCTCTTACTCTTTAATCTCCTCATCCTTCTGGTCTTGTACAAAAAGGACTCATCAAAACCTTAGGCCAGAGGCACAGTAACTTAAACAGCTAGAGGAAGTGAAAGGAAACAGATAAAAGAAAACACTCATGAGGAAGAATCAGCAGAAAAATCCTGGCAACATGAAATTTCAGTCCAGAGCAACCCCCCTAAGGGACCAAGAGGTAGCTACTGAGGAGGATTCCACCTATAAACAAATGCTAGAAATGACAGAAGGGGAATTTAAAATACAGATGATGAAAATATTGAAGGAAATTTCAGAGAAAGTGGGAAATAACCAATGGGAAATCCAAAAACAGAATCAAATAAGAGATGAGTAATATGAAGAATACAGAAAGGATATAGCAGAGCTGAAGGAATTAAAGCAGTCAATTAGGGAACTTAAAGATGCAATAGAAAGTATCAACAACAAATTAGATTATGCAGAAGAAAGAATCTCAGAGATAGAAGACAAAACTCTCGAGATAACTCAGATAGTTAAAGAGGCAGAAAAGAAGAGACAGAGCAGAAAGTTCATTGACAGAATTATGGGACTTTTTTTCAAACAAATGAGTTATAGGTATCCTAGAAGGAGAAGAAGAACACCATGGAGGAATGGAAGCCATACTAGAGAGTCTTATAAATGAAAATTTCACAAATACCACCAAAGATTCTGACACACTAATTTCAGAGAGTTATCAGACCCAAAGTTGTCTCAACCCTAATAGAGATTTTCCAAGACACATTATGATGAACCTATCCAAAATCAAGACAAAAGAAAAAATTTTGCAAACTGCTAGGAGTAAGCAGCACCTGACCTATAAGGGCAAATCCATTGGGGTGACTGCAGAATTCTCTAAGCAAACTTTTCAAGCCAGAAGACAATGGTCATTCATTTTTAATATACTTAAAAAGAACAACTTTCAGCCCAGAATTCTATATCCTGCTAAATTAAGCCTCAAAACTGATGGACAGGGCAGAGCCTGTGGCTCAAAGAGTAAGGCACTGGCCCCATATGCCAGAGGTGGTGGGTTGAAACCCAGCCCTGGCCAAAAACTGGAGAAAAAAATTGATGGACAAATCAAATCTTTTACTGATGTGAAAACATTGAGGCAATTTGCCACAACAAGACCAGCTCTACAGAAAATATTTCAATATTTCAACCTGTTCTACACACTGTCTGTCACAAGGGGCCACCATCAAAATAAACACCCAGAAATTAAAGGACAGAACCTAGATTTCACAATGATGTAAAAAACAAAAATAAGCAATGGATTTTCATAAAATAAGATGAATAGAATGTTACCACACTCATCAATTATTTCAACAAATGTTAATGGCCTGAACTCCCTACTGAAGAGGCACATATTGGCTGACTGGATTAAAATACACAAGCCATCCATTTGCTGTTTGCAGGAAACAAACTTAGTTCCAAAAGACTTCATCCCAAAAGTTCAAAGTTAAAAGTTGGAGTACAGTTTTTCAGGCAAATGGAATCCAGAAGTAAAGAGGGTTTGCAATCTTATTTTCATATATATGTGGATTTAAAGCAACTAAAGTCAAAACAGACAAAGATGGTCACTTCATATTGGTCAAGGGAAAAATACAACAAGAGGATATTTCAATTCTAAATACCTATACACCCAACTTAAATGTTCCCAAATTCTTGAAACAGACTCTAATTAGTCTGAGCAATATGATCTCCTACAACACCATAATAACAGGGGACTTAATCAGTCATCTCACAGAGTTGGACAGATCCTCTAAGCAGAAATCAAATGAAACCTAGAACAACTGTGTTTGATAGATGTATATCAAACACTTCATTCTAAAGATAAAAATATACATTCTTCCCATTGCCCCATGAAACATTATCCAAAATTGATCATATCCTACAACACACAAAAAACCTCAACAGAATCAAAAGAATTGAAATTTTACCTTGCATCTTTTCAGACCACAAAGCACTAGAGGTAGAATTCAAATTCAAAATAATGTTCAAACACACACAAACACATGGAAATTAAACAACCTTATGGTGAATGACAGATGGGTGAAGGAAAAAATAAAAAAGGAAATCATTAATTTCCTTGAGCATAACAACAGTGAAGACACAAGTGAACAAAACCTGTAGGATACAACAAAAGCAGTACTGAGAGAAAAATTTATCATGTTAGATGCCTACATTCGAAAAAAAAGAAAGAAAGAGGATTAACAAACTCACAAGCCATCTTATGGAATTGGAAAATGAAGAACAATCAAAGCCTAAACCCAGAAGAAGAAAATAAATATCTAAAATTAAATCAGAGATTAAAGAAATTGAAAACAAAAACTCATTCAGAAAATTAATGAAACAAGGAGTTGTTTTTTGAAAAAAGAAATAAAATTAATAAACCTTTGGCCAGACTAACTAGAAATAAAAATGTAAAATCTCTAATAACCTCAATCAGAAATGATAAAGGGGAAATAAAAACTGATGTCACAGAATACAAGTGATTAGGGAGGTGGAGCAAGATAGCTGACTGGAGGCAGCTTCCGAAAAAGGCTCCTGTCCAAAAGGGAAGATAACCTCCAGAAACTGCGCAATTAAGCTAAATATTGGAAGCCCAGCCAAGAGAGAGAAGTGATTTCTGCGGATCACCTCTGCTGAGTCTGGCTGTGACCCCAAGAAAGCACGCTTCAGGAATAAAATTCATCTGAAAGGAAGAGTGCCCGTCCTCTCCCCCAAGAAAGCTCTGAGTTTCTTGCTTTTCTGTTTCCTTTCTTTTTATTCTCTTCTTTTGCTCCTGTGGGTTTTCTACAGACAAGCGGTGAACTGTGGACCCCTGTCTCACCCCATGGAAGAGTGCTGTGGGAAGTGGGGTGTGCTTCCCCTGAGCACCCCAGTGTAACTCTGAAAACTCTATTGCTAGGCAGAAAATCTGAACTAAAGTTTTCCCCACAATTCTGAACTTACAGTACACCCTTCCCCCCTTACCTGATGAACCAGAAGCCTAATCCCTGCTGAGACTGAGGGAAAAACAATCATGGGGAGGAATCAACAGAAAAACTCTGGCAATATGAATAATCAGAGTAGACCAACTCCTGTAAGGAACGACAAGGCAGACACAGCATAAGATCTCCTGCATAGGCAAATGGTTGAGATGTCTGAAATCAAATTCAGAATCTGGATTGCAAATAAGATCAGTGTAATGGAAGAAAAGATGGAATTAGAATTTCAAGCAATAATTCAAAACATGACCCAAAAGATGTCTCAAGAATTCAACAAATTCAAAGACAAAATGACCAAAGATTTTGACACATTGAGACAAGAAGTAGCAGCCCTTAAAGATCTGAGGAATTCAGTGCAATCCCTCAGTAACAGAATGGAGCAAGCAGAAGAAAGGATTTCTGACATGGAAAACAAAGCTTTAGAATGCTCCCAAACCTCCAAAGAGGAAGAGAAATGGAAGGCAAAAACAAATCACTCTCTCAGAGTGCACTGGGATAACTCAAAGGAAACAAATATTCGCCTCATAGGGATCCCCGAAAGCAATGAGCAGCTTCACAAGACACAGAGTTTCTTATTCATGAGATTATGACAGAGAGCTTTCGAGATATGCCAAGAGATTCTGAAATTCAGATAGCAGACAGTTTCAGAACCCCAGCATGACTCAACCAGAATAAGACATCCCCAAGCACATCATAATTAAGTTCACTAAAGTAAACATTAAGGAGAAAATTTTGAAAGCAACCAGACGCAAGAAATCGATAACCTACAAGGCGAAGAATATTAGAATAAATGTACATCTCTCCAATCAAACCTTTCATGCTAGAAGAGAATGGTCATTGACTTTTAACCTCCTCAAACAAAATAACTTTCCACACAGGATACTGTATCCAGCCAAACCAAGTTTCATTTATGATGGAGAAATTAAATACTTTAATGACATCCACATGTTAAAGAAATTTGCTATAACCTAACCAGCTCTCCAGGATATTCTCAGACCTATCCTCCACAATAACCAGCATAATCCTCCAACGCAAAAGTAAACTCATCCAGAAACTTTTTATCAAAGTCCAACTTCCACAGCTACGAAAGGATTAAAAATGTTCACTAGATTTTCTACATATTTATCAATATTTTCAATTAATGTGAATGGTTTAAATTGTCCTCTAAAGAGGCATAGGTTGGCTGACTGGATACAAAAACTCAGGCCAGACATTTGCTGCATACAAGAATCTCATCTTACCTTTAAAGAAACCTTTCGACTCAAGGTGAAGGGATGGTCATCTATATTCCAGGCAAATGGAAAACAGAAAAAAGCAGGTGTTGCAATCTTATTTGCAGATACAATAGGCTTGAAACCAACCAAAGTCAAGAAGGATAAAGACGGACATTTCATATATCTTAAAGGCAATACTCAATATGATGAGATTTCAATTATTAATATTTATGCACCCAACTAGAATGCACCTCAATTTATAAAAAAAAACTCTAATAGACATGAGTAACTTGATTTCCTCCAGCTCCATAGTAGTTGGAGATTTTAATACTCCTTTAGCAGTGTTGGATAGATCCTCTAAGAAGAAGCTAAGTAAAGAAATTCTAGATTAAAACTTAACCATTCAACATCAGGATTTAACAGACATCTATAGAACATTACATCCTAATAAAATTGAATACACATTCTTCTCATCAGCCCATGGAACATACTCCAAAATTGATCACATCTTAGGTCACAAGTCTAACCTCAGGAAATTTAAAAGAATACAAATTATTCCTTGCATCTTCTCGGACCACCATGGAATAAAAGTTGAACTCAACAATCACAGGAATCTGCAAACTCACACAAAAACATGGAAGCTAAATAACCTTATGCTGAAGGACAGATGGGTCATAGATGAGATTAAGAAGGAAATTATCAAATTTTTTGGAACAAAATGATGAAGAAGACACAGATGATCAGAACCTCTGGGATACTGCAAAGGCGGGCCTAAGAGGGAAATTTATATCACTACAAGCCTTCCTCAAGAAAACAGAAAAGGAGGAAATTAACAACTTCAAGGGACATCACAAGGAACTAGAGAAGAAAGAACATTCAAACCCCAAACCCAGCAGAAGAAAAGAAATAACCAAAATTAGAGCAGAATTAAATGATTGAAAACAAATGAATTATAGAACAGATCAATAAAACAAAAAGTTGGTTTCTTTAAAAGGTCAATAAGATAGATAAACCTTTGGCTAACTTAACCAGGAAAAAAAGAGTAAAATCTCTAATTTCTTCAATCAGAAATGGTAAAGACAAAATAACAACAGACCCCTCAGAAATCTAAAAAATCCTCAATGAATACTACAAGAAACTGTACTCTCAGAAATATGAAAATCTGAAGGAAATTCACCAATACTTGGAAGCACGCCACCTACCAAACATAGCTAGAACCAAGTGGAAATGTTGAACAGTCTTATATCAAGTTCTGAAATAGCATCAGCAATACAAAATCTCCCTAAAAAGAAAAGTCCGGGACCAAATGGCTTCATGTCAGAATTCTTCCAAACCTTTAAAAAGTAACTAGTACCTATATTACTAAACCTCTTCCAAAATATAAAAAAAGTAGGAATACTACCCAATACATTCTATGAAGCAAACATCACCTTGATCCCTAAACCAGGGAAAGACCCAACAAGAAATGAAAATTATAAACCAATATGACTAATGAATATTGATGCAAAATATTCAACAAGATCCTAGCAAACAGAATTCAGCAACACGTCAAAAAAATTATACACCATGACCAAGTGGGCTTTATCCCAGGATCTCAAGGCTGGTCCAATATAAGTAAATCCACAAATTTAATTCAGGAGAAAAACAAATTAAAACATAAAGACCATATGATTCTCTCAATTGATACAGAAAAAGCTTTTGACAATATACAGCATCCCTTCATGATCAGAACACTTAAAAAAATTGGTATAGAAGGGACATTTCTTAAACTAATAGATGCCATCTACAGCAAACCCACAGCCAATATCATATTGAATGGAGTTAAATTGAAGTCATTTCCACTTAGATCAGGAACCAGGCAAGGTTTCCCATTGTCTGCATTGCTCTTCAACTTTGTAGTGGAAGTTTTAGCCATTGCAATTTGGGAAGAAAAGGTGATCAAGGGTATCCACATAGGGTCAGAAGAGATCAAACTTTCACTCTTCACAGATGATACGATTGTATATCTGGAAAACACCAGGGATTCTACTACAAAACTTTTAGAAGTGATCAAGGAATACAGCAATGTCTCAGGCTACAGAATCAACACCCATAAATCTGTAGCCCTTATATATACTAACAGTAGCCAAGCCAAAATAACAGTCAAGGACTCTATTACTTTCATAGTAGTACCAAAGAAGATGAAATATTTGGGAGTTCACCTAACAAGGGATGTGAAAGGTCTCTATAACTAGAACTATGAAACTTTAAGAAAAGAAATAGCTGAAAATGTTAACAAATGGAAAAACATACCATGCTCATGGCTTGTAAGAATCAATATTGTTAAAATGTCTATACTACCCAAAGCAATATATAATTTTAATGCAATTCCTATCAAAGCTCCATTGTCATATTTTAAAGATCT
>CAUYON010157925.1:0-40545 GCA_963573935.1 Arctocebus calabarensis
TTTAAGATTGCTGTGAGCTGTGACCCTACAGCACTCTACCAGGACAACAGAGTGAGACTCTGTCTCAAAAAAAAAAAAAAAAGTCCGCATTTTAGCCATCTCTAAGATGCTTCAAAAGCACATCAGTTTGAGAAACATCACCGTAACACATTGAGTTTTAAGGAAAGAAACAACAATAACAATACCATATTCATCTCCAAGTTGTTGACAGTTAAGTAATTTGATATTTCATTAGGCAGCCTCTAAGTTTCACTTAAGAAGAGAAAAAAAAACAATGAAATAGACATAATTTTTCTTTTTTTTTTTGCAGTTTTTGGCTGGGGTTGGGTTTGAATCTGCCACCTCTGGCATATGGGGCCAGCACCCTACTCCTTTGAACCACAAGCGCCGCCCTAGACATAAATTTTGATATTATTTATGTTTTATCTGTTAATTCCTACTTAGGTGGGAAACCCATTTTTTCTTTTTTTTTTTGCACTTTTTGGCTAGGACGGGGCTTGAACCCGCCACCTTCGCTATATGGGGCCAGAGCCCTACTTCTTTAAGCCACAGGTGCCACCTGGGGGAAACCTATTCTTAAAATACATTTCTTATATAAGTTTCTTAGAGTGTACTAAATATATATATATATATATATATATATATATATATTTCTTTTAATTATTATTTATTTATTTTTTTGAGACAGAGCCTCAAGCTGTCTCCCTGAGTAGATAGAGTGCCATAGCATCACAGCTCACAGCAACCTCCAACTCCTAGGCTCAAGCAAGTCTCCTGCCTCTGCCTCCCAAGTAGCTGGGACGACAGATGCCTGCCACAACACACAGCTATTTTTTTTTGGTTGTAGCTGTCGTTGTTTGGCGGGCTGGGGCTGGATTCGAACCCGCCAGCTCGGGTGTATGTGGCTGGCACCTTAGCCACTTGAGCCACAGGCACCAAGCCTGAAATATATTTTTTCAATACCTCTATATCATTTATCAGACATTTATTTATTTTTTTGAGACAGAGCCTCAAGCTGTCACCCTGGATAGAGTGCTATAGCATCACAGCTCACAGCAACCTCCAATTCCTGGGCTCAAGTGAGTCTCCTGCCTCTGCCTCCCAAGTAGCTGGGACTACAGGTGCCCACCACAACGCCCGGCCATTTTTTGGTTGCAGCCATCATTGTTGTTTGGCGGGTCCAGGCTGGATTCGAACCCGCCAGCTCAGGTGTTCGTGGCTGGAGCCTTAGCCCGTTGAGCCACAGACGCTGAGCCATTTATCAGACATTTTTAAAGAATTTTTTTTTTTGAGAGAGTCTCACTTTGTTGCCCTTAGTAGAGTGCTGTGACATCATAGCTCACAGCAACGTCAAACTCTTAGACTGAAGAGATCCTCTTGCCTCAGCATCCCGAGTACCTGGGACTATAGGCACCCATCGCAAGGCCCAGCTATTTTTAGAGATGGGGTCTTGCTCTTGCTCGGGCTGGTCTCAAACTCCTGAGCTCAAGCAATCCACCAGCTTTGGATTGCTTCAGCAATCCTCACAGTTCTAGGATTACAGACGTGAGCCACTACGCCTGTCCCTGAATTTCCCTTTTTTTAAATTTTGTTTGATATTTTTTGAGACACTCTCATTCTGTTGCCTAGCCCAGAGGGCTATGGCATCAGCCTCGCTCACCGCAACCTCAAACTCTTGGGCTCAAGCCATGCTCCTGCCTCAGCCTCCCAGGTAGCTGGGACTACAGGAACTGGGACTACCATTCCCAGCTCATTTTTCTATGTTTAGTAGAACTGGGTCTCACTCTTGTTCAGGCTGGTTTTTAACTCTTAAACTCAAGCAATCCTCCTACCTTGGTCTCCAGAGGGCTAGGATTATAGGTGTGAGCCACCAGGCCCAGCCAGGATTTTTTTTTTTTTTTTTTTTTTTGTAGAGACAGAGTCTTCACTTTATCACCCTCAGTAGAGTGCTGTGGAGTCACAGGTCACAGCAACTTCCAACTCCTGGGCTTAGGTGATTCTCTTGCCTCAGCCTCCCAAGTAGCTAGGACTACAGGTGTCCGCCACAACACCCAGCTATTTTTTGTTGCAGTTTGGCCGGGGCTGGGTTTGAACCCTCCATCCTCGGTATATGGGGCCGGCGCCCTACTTGCTGAGCCACAGGCGCCGCCCAGGATTTTTTAAGAATACTGACAAATTGAAGCATTGTATGTAAATAGATACTTTTCATATTCTTCCATAATATGCTCATCAAAATTATCATAAAACTTAATAGAAATACAAATTCAGCTAAAGGCGGGAAGGATCCAGATCAATATGGATTGCATGATATATTATCTGTTCACCATTCTGAAACAACAACAAAAAGCTATCTTTTTAGTTTGTGTGTTTTCAGTGATCTCAACTATTTCATGAAGTAAAAGATACTTCTTTAAAAGATAAAAAAAAAAAAAAGTCAAGGGATAGTATGGCCATACTTAAGACTGGACTATAAAAGAGAAAGTACAATTAATATCAGTGGTGACTCCTTCGGTGAAACTTTCATCCAGGACTGAAGGATTTATTCAGCAATCAGCACCTCCTGACCTAGAGAAAGAATTCATATTTGGAGATAGGGCCTTTAAAGAGGTAACTAAAATGGGCCCTAATCTAATAATCACTGGTGTTCTTGTAAGAAGAGATTAGGATGCCGACACCACAAAGAGAAAACCAAGTGAAGGCACCAAAGATGGCCGTCTGCAAGAGGCCTCAGAAGAAACCGGCCTTTGACTCCTTATTTTAGACTTCTAGCCTAGAACTGGGAGGAATTAAATTTCTGTTGTGTCAGCCACTCAGTCTGTGGTGCTTTGTGATGGCGGTCCTAGCAAGCTAATACAGCATTTGACCATACAAGAGATGCAATAGGTATTTATTGAAGGAGTGAACATTATATTTTATCCTGCAATTAATTCTGCTGACAACTGAGGCTGGTAGCTGACTTTCCACCTGTAAAGTCATAGAAAACATTTATTATGAAATAAGAAAGCTAAAAAGATGGAAGACTATAAAGAATACAGATGTACCCTCCACCCATCCTGAGAAATAATTAGCTTTATAGTTGAAGCACCTTGTGTTCTGACGTCCAGTGACATCCCTCTTGCTCCCCTGCTAGCAATAACCACTAATTGAATTTGGGTATCATTCTAACATAGCTTTTTTTTTTTTTTTACAACAGAGCCTCACTCTGTCTTCCTGGGTCTCTACCGTGGCATTATCATCATGTGTAGCAACCTCAAACTCTTGGACTCAAGTGATCTTCTTGCCTCAGCTTCCTGAGGCAAGCTGGAACTACAGGCACCCACAAAGATGCCTGGCTAGTTTTGTTTTGTTTTTCTATTTTTAGTAGAGATGGTGTCTCGCTTTTGCTCAGGCTGGTCTCTAACCCCTGAGCTCAAAGGATCCTCCTGCCTCATCCTCCCCAAGTGCTGGGATTACAGGCGTGAGCCACTGCACAGGCCCCTAATGTAGCATTTTTTCCTACATCTTTCTACAGGCTTATAGTCCTAAACAATATGTTATTAGTTTTGCATGTTTGCAAATGTTACATAAATAATATACTCTATAAGTACTGTGTAGGCTGCTTCTATTCCTCCCACCACACAGATGCCCTTGACTCTTGCTTCATTAATCTTAACCACTGAATATAATGGGTTTTTTTTATTATTAAATCATAGCTGTGTACATTAGTGCAATCAAGGGGTTCAATGTGCTGGTTTCATATGCAATCTGAAATGTTTTCATCAATCTGTTTAACATAGCCTTCATGGCATTTTCTTAGTTATTGTATAAAGACATTTGCATTCTGCAATAATGTTTTATTATAAAATTATACCATGATTTATTTATTAATTCTTCTGTTGATGGACATTTAGGTTCTTTTCAACTTTTTTTTTTTTTTTTTTTTAGACAGAGCCTCAAGCTGTTGCCCTGGGTAGAGTACTGTAGCATCACAGCTCACAGCAACCTCAAACTCCTGGGCTTAAGTGATTCTCTTGCCTCAACCTCCCAAGTAGCTGGGATTACAGGTGCCTGCCACAAGAACCAGTTATTTTTTGTTGGAGTTGTCACTGTTTAGCAGGCCCCAGGCCAGGTGCTAACCCACATGCCTAGGTATGTGGCTGACGCCCTAACCACCGAGCAACAGGCGCCGAGCCAGAACATTCTTATATATATATCATACGTATGTGAGTGTTATCTAGGTCTTCCCTTTCACAATCACACATAGAAAATATTGAAAAATCATACAGATGAAGGAATAAGGCAGTTCCTAGCCAGTGGGGATCCTCCCAAGGGCTCTGGCTGATCCAAGTCCTGCTTGGCCACACTTGACATAACAAGGAAGAGAAACTATTCTAGATACATACCCAGGAGCACAACTTTTGAGGCCAAGAGTATGTACACTGTATCTTCTTTTTATTTACTTTTACAATAGTATTGTCCATAATTATTTACAAATTTTTACTTTTCTACTAGCAATACACGAATTCTTGTTGCTCTAAATTTTTACCTATACTTGGTATTATCAGCCATTTGAATTTCTGCTAATCTGATGAATATGAAATAGTATCTCTATTGGGATTTTAATTTGTACTTTTCAGGTTACCATTGAGCATTTCTTCACATGTTTATTAGTCATTTGTTTCATCTTCAGTGAATTGTCTTTTCTAATCTTTTGCCCACAAAAACATGTCTTACTGCTGAGCAACTATTCTTTTCTACCTGCATTGACTAGGGACCTCTCTGAAATAAAAGTAAATTCTATTTTATACATCAGAACATCTTATAAGACTACCTTGGTCCACAGTCTACATTTTAAAAGCTGCTAATCTATACAATGGTCTAGAAGTAGTTAAGAAGTTGAGGGGGAAACATAAATTGTATTCATAACAAGCTCAAATCAACAGAGCCAAATTTCACTGAGACTAGACCATTTCAACCTTGGGAATGCAAAGATCTTATTTAACCAAATTTTCAGTTACCCAGGTATGTGAGTATGTTACCTGTGGTTTCTGCAAATAGGAATGGTTCTTATCGTGGGATGGTTCCCAAAGAAAGCCAGCTTCTTTGGTCAGTTTGAAATGCTAAAAATGGTGAATTTATTTGTAATCAAAGTATGAATTTAGAACCACACCTGTAATTCTAGTACTCTGGGAGGCAGAGGCAGGTGGATTGCTTGAACTCAGGAGTTTGAGACCAGCCTGAGCAAGAGGGAGACCCCATCTCTACTAAAAAAAATAGAAAAATTAGCTGGGCATAGTAGCCGGCATCTGTAGTCCCAGCTAGTGGGAAGTGGAGGTAAAAGGATCTCTTGAGTCCAGGAGTTTTGAGGTTTCAGTGAGCTATGATGCCATCGCACTCTACCCAGGGTGACAGAGTAAGACTCTGTCTAAATAAATAAATAAATAATAAGCAGTTAAGCCTCTAAATAGTAAATACTTTGGAAGAAGCTGAAGTACTTATAATTATTTGGATAATCATTCCTAATTATTTAATTTACATCCTTACAGGCCTAAATAAAATGTACAAATGTAAATATTGCATTTTTTAACTTCCTAGGTTTTTCGCTTTTTTTTTTTTAAGAGACAAAAGTCTTACTTTGTTGCCCTCAGTAGAGCGCTGTGGCATCACAGCTCACAGCAACCTCCAGCTCTTGGGCTTAGGCGATTCTCTTGCCTCAGCCTTCCGAGTAGCTAGGACTACAGGTGCACGCCACAACACCTAGCTATTTTTTTGTTGTTGTTTTTGCAGTTTGGCTAGGGCCAGGTTCAGACCCACCTCAGTATATGGGGCTGGCCCTACTCACTAAGTCACAGGCACTGCCTCTGGTTTTTATCTTTAAAGCACTGATTTCTTAGACCTGGCAAAAATAAATTTTTCAAGTAACTGCATTGAAAGCGTTTGTGGTTAATGTAATTATTCATATTTGAAAAATGTCATAATTTATTTACTTATTTTATTTTATCTTATTTTGAGACAGGGCCTCAAGCTTTCACCCTGGGTAGAGTGCTCTGGCAGCACAGCTCACAGCAACCTCCAACTCCTGGGCTCAAGCGATTCTCTTGCCTCCGCCTCCCAAGTAGCTGGGACTACAGGCACCCACCACAACACCTAGCTATTTTGGGGTTGCAGCCGTCATTGTAGTTTGGCAGGCCAGGCTGGATTTGAACCCAACAGCTCAGGTGTACGTGGCTGGCGCGTTAGCCGCTTGAGGCACAGGTGCCGAGGCATGATTTATTTTTTATATTTAATGTATTTCTTATTGAAAATATTTATTACAGTACCCTAAATAAGAGATAAGTAAGGCACTTCATATTGCCTTCTGTCTCTTCCCTACCACAAAACAAGTAACTCTGAGTTTATCCTGGATGAGTCATAAAGCAAGAGTTTGGGACTGTATCATTGGTTTCAATCCTATTTTTAGAGGTACAGGGATACAAAAGAAGTCCTTAATTTGGAGACATTTTAAAAGGCTTGCATGGTTTTCTTCAGGAAGAAAGCACACTGCCAAACTTCAGGACCATCACAGAACCCTAATTATTATTTTGGGCCAGGTACAGTGGCTCACGTCTGTAATCCTAGCACTCTGGGAGGCTGAGGCGGTGGATTGCTTGAGCTCATGAGTTTGAGACCAGCCTGAGCAAAAGCAAGACCTCGCTAGAAAAACTGAGGCAAGAGGATCGCTTGAGCCTGAGTTGGAGGCTGCTGTGAGCTAAGACACCACAGTGCTCTATCCAGAGCGACAGCTTGAGACTCTTGTCTCAGAAAAAAATAAAAACAAAAACATATATACACATAATTATTTTGTTCGAAATGTTTATGTTCCATATCTTATAACTCAATGCAGAAAATAACACTGCCACCGACATCAGTGGAATTTTATGGGAAATAGAACGAGTTAGTAAGCCTTTTTAAATAGGCATTTTCCTCCTCCCTCAAAAAGTTATGCATCCAAGTGCAAAAAAAATCAAAAGGATGCAAATTATTTCCATCTTATTAGTTACAGATTGACTATTGTCGAAAAAAGTACAAATTTCACGGACAGGTCTTTCTCTCTTGTTCTTTCTAAAAAATGCAGAAAATGGAAAAAAATTTATACTATCCTGCAGACCAGATTATAGGCAAGAAAAAGAAAAACCAAATGACTGGGAGATTGGAAATTAATTTTCAAATATCAGTAATTCACAAAATTTTCAAGTGAGCTTTATTTTTCCTTAACATTTTTTGATGTTTTTTAATAATATATGAACATTAATTTTCATACAGCATTAGACTTTTTCTTATTTGTTTTCCATTTAAAGATTCACATCTTTAATATGTAACAATTTTCTTTCAAAACACATCTAAAAATTAGTAAAATGCCCAAAAGGAAGGAAAAATGAAAAAGAGAACAATAAATACATTTTATAGGAAAACTGAAAAAGAGAAAAATAAATACATTCTTCACAATTTCAGAGGTGACAAAATTCTCTGATACTTCGAGTGGCTTCTGATCTCTAAAGGATTAAAAAATTGTATATAATGTTGCACTATCTTAGCTAGATTAATGTTAAAATGCATAATCTTAGCCAGACTGATATAAAGATGCTACCAGTCTATTTTGATTGTATACTTCTTATACAAATATAGTGAAAGAATTTATTTGGTAATGCTTAATCTGTTGATTAAACTGACCCCACAAACGCTGCTCATTATTTTGGTGGAACATTTACAAGCAATTATAGTCGCTGATTTCTTGTAGTTGTTTTCGTTGATTTTATAATTCTCCAAAGTCAAAGTGGCGAAAACTAACATCTATCCTCCTTTTCGAGCAATGACATGATAGAGAGGAAACCTGTGCGTGGTAAACACAAATACAGATATTTGGAAGTTGATGCCTTTCAGATTACTTT
Source organism: Arctocebus calabarensis (assembly GCA_963573935.1). Lineage (NCBI taxonomy): Eukaryota > Metazoa > Chordata > Mammalia > Primates > Lorisidae > Arctocebus > Arctocebus calabarensis. The sequence continues at coordinate 7,908 of CAUYON010157925.1, forward strand.
TGTTGCTTAACTTTCTTCGTTCCTTAAATAAAAATACATGAGTTTTCTCTTAAAATCCTCACGCTAGTTTGGTTTCGCCTCTCTGAACACATGCCCCTTCTCCCGTTTGGGGCCCTTGTAAACACGGCTCTTGCCCTCGGTTTCCCCTTCGCTGGTAACCGGTGACCTCGCCAGCGGGGCGGCAGAGTCCAGCTGCCCAGGGCGCTGCACCCCGGCTGTCCCGCTGGCTGCGACACGCGGCCAACCCCAGCTCCAGGCCCTCCTGGGAAATCTGAGGCCCTTTCCCAAATCATCCCTAAAAGGTGTCTTCACCTTTTTTCATTCATTCAAGTATTTGCTAATTTCAGGTGTCCCCTCTGTCTTCGGAAAACCAACTGGGACCTCACTGGAAGCTGACGCTCGACCGCTGAGGACATGCACTGTACGATTCACTAAATGGTGTCCCTCCGAGTGGTGAGTGGCTGTGCACATTACGCCACGTCCTTTCCCTTCCGCCCTCACTGCCCACCCTTTAGGGCCCTAAAGGCTAATAGTGACCAAGGCCACGCCGTGGTTCTCGCTTCCGAGCAAGCCTTGGGCCAAATTCCTCCTTCCGCGAGGAGCCACCCTCTTCTCCCAGACAGCAGGAGGGGCTTCGGGCTGCCGCAGGGCCTCCCGGACGAAAGATCCGAGGACGGGTCTGAGAGCGCAGGTCTCAAGTCCGCGGTCAGAAGACTAGCCGAGAATGGCTGCGTCTGCGCCGAGGCACGTCCCCTCCCCGCGACCCGCAACACGCAGCGGAACTACAACTCCCAGCGCCGCGGCCGCACGGACTCCCGGAAACCGGCGTCAAGCCGGGAGGAAGCCGCTGAGACCCCGCCAACAGGCCCGGGTTAAGTTAGCAAGAAAAGGGGGCGGGAGGGGCTGAGGGCACCTGTCAATCGGCACCATGAACGTGGTTTTTGCTGTGAAGCAGTACATTTCTAAAATGATAGAGGACAGCGGGCCCGGTATGAAAGTACTTCTCATGGATAAAGAGACGGTGAGTGTGCTTTTGCTCGGTATTTGTGAAGGAATCCTTCCTTCCTTCCTCACAATAGCTGGTCACATTCCACTATAGGGTTTAGTACTTTAAGATTATTAAATAAGGGTCAGTTCTCTGTGAATCTGAAAAGTTGTCTAAAGCTTGCCTATTATGTTTTCAGTCTAAATTGCCCTAACCACTGCCCAGAGACTTAATTATACTCGGAACAATTTATTGGGAATCAGAAATTCTTTTCTAAATGTCTCTGGAAAGAAATCATCAATATATGAGATGACACATTTGGAAGACTTAGGGATAGGGTGTTATTTCCTTAAAAGTTGTGTTTCTAAAATAAAGCTGTTGGTTCTTTAGTTAAGATGACAACGTAGGTCATGTATTGTTCACAGACCAAAAACAAAACATTCAAACAATTATTTTTGGAAATTTATGGATTATTCCTGTTCAGAGAGAGGATGTTTTTCATTCAGGTACATTAACTACCTATTTTGTATGTTTAGTGAATGCTATTCCATGTTAGTATTTAAGTTTCCAGTTAATTATTAATGAAAATACAGGCTTAGATATTGCTGCTTGTTTTTATCATTCTAGACTAGCATAATCTTACTTAATTTTTCTTTTTTTTTCCAGACTGGCATAGTGAGTATGGTATACACACAATCGGAGATCCTTCAGAAGGAAGTATACCTCTTTGAACGCATTGACTCTCAAAATCGGGAGACCATGAAACACCTGAAGGCAATTTGTTTTCTTCGCCCTACGAAGGTACTGCATAAACTGAGCTGCAAATGCAGCTCGCTTCCCATGCAAATGCAGGACACTCTGATCTGAAACCATTAAGAAGGCAAAAATAAATTTATATCATCATCATTTGTGGCATCATAATTATGCTGATTTGTTGATATTATAACCTTCATTCTTCTCCTTTCCATATCTCAGCTCACCCCTTACAGTCAGTTCTTCCTTTAAGATATCTTTCAGGTTCACAGCTATTCTGAAAGCCACTAATAAACTGCTCTAACAGAGACCCACATCACTTTATTCCTGAATTAACTTCCATACCTGTCACACTGAACACCACTGCCACTTAGTCTGTATACAGCTATCAGTGTCTTTATTCACCTCTATGCTCAGGAACCTACAGTGGCTCAATTTTACTTCCATGATTAAATCTATATTTAGCCCTAGCAAGCTCTAGTGGTCAAAGCCCCACTTTAGCTTGTTTGGTCTGCCCTATGTTTCCAGCTCTCCTATGCCCTGACTCTGCTCCTCCACTATAGCCAACTAGGCCCTTTGTCATCCTTTTGTGTGCTCATTCCTGTCATCTATTTGTTCTCCTCCCCTAATTTCTTTAGTCATTTGTCCATTTTGTCCATTTCCTTCTAAATTTAGCTTGAGTCTCCCCTTTAAAAATCCTTTCCTATTTCAAGCTTATGTGGGTAAACTCTCTTGATTCATATTCATTTTCTTCAACTCCAGTGCACTTTTATTGTGCTTTGTGCATTTTCTAAAATGCAAATCTAATTATGTAACTCCTGCTCGAAATCCTTGAATGACTTATTGGTTTTATGGTAAAGACAAAACTCCTTAATTGTGGACTGCAAGGTCCAGTGTGATCTAGTTCCTACTATTTCTCTGGCCCTATTCCTCTTTTTGCACTCTGAACTTTAGCCGTGCTAATCTTTCAGTTTGCTATATTCCACTCAGTCAGTCATGCCACAGAACCTTGCATAGGCTCCTCCCTCTGCCTAGAACTTCTTTACTTCCACAAGCAAATCCTCCTGGGTTTTACTGACCTGGTCAAACCCACCTCTTACAAGCACTCACAGCATCACTTTTCTCTCCTTACTGCAGGTGAAGTTGTATACAGTTTGTGTGTTTATTACCAGGAGTAAGCTCCATAAGAACAGAGATGGTATCTCTCGTTTCTCACTTTTATATTCCCAATGCCTGCTACACAATAGACACTCAATAAATAGTTGCTAAATTAAGGAGTACGTGCTATTATACAAGTTTCCAATTGTTTCATATTTGTAGCCCTTGGTTCAAGATGGATCTTAGAGATCTTCTAGTTTATTATTTCCTAGCATTTTTAATTAGAGAACCTCTTTCACAGCTGCATATACTCTCTCAACTTACTTAAGAATCTTTTTTTTTTTTTTTTTTTGAGATAGTCTCACTGTGTGGCCCTCGGTAGAGTCCTGTGGCATCACAGCTCACAGCAACTTCAAACTCTTGGCTCACCTTCCAGAGTAGCTGGGACTACAGGTGCCTGCCACAACACCCAGCGGCTATTTTTTTGTATTTGTCATTGTTGTTTAGCAGGCCCTGTCCAGGTTTGAACCCGCTGGCCCCAGTGTATGTGGCTAGTGCCCTAACCTCTGCACTACGGACGCCAAGTTTCTTAAGAATCTTTTTTTTTGAGACAGAGTCCTACTTTGTTGCCCTCAGAAGTGTCACAGCTCACAGCAACCTCAAATTCTTGGACTTAAGCGATTCTCTTGCCTCAGCCTCCCAAGTAGCTGGGACTACAGGCACCCGCCACAACACCTGGATATTTTTCTGTTGTAGTTGTCATTGTTGCTTAGCTGGCCCCAACCAGATTCCAACCCACCAGCCTTGGTGCATGTGGCTGGCACTGTAACCACTGTGCTACGGGCACCAAGCCTCTTAAGAGTCTTTTAATACACACTGTCATTTTCCTAGCATGTTATGAAGAAGTAATTTTAAGTTTAAAATATTTGTTATTAAAAATAATTTTGTCTTATTGCACCAACCACACGGAGCTCATTCTCAGTGTGGCTGCTTAAAGAAAATAAAAAAATAAATAAAAATAATAAAAACAGTTTTGATGGTTGGGCATCTGTAGTCCCAGCTACTTGGGAGGCTGAGGCAAGAGAATTACTTAAGCCCAAGAGAGTTTGAGGTTGCTGTGAGCTGTGACACCATAGCACTCTACCGAGGGCAATGTAGTGAGACTCTGTCTCAAAAAATAATAATAATTTTGGGCTCAGCGCCTGTAGCTCAGCAGCTAGAGCGCCAGCCACATACACTGGGGTGGAGGGTTCAAATCCAGCCGGGCCAGCTAAACAACAATAACAACTACAACAACAAAGGACTAGCCGGGCATTGTGGTTTGTGCCTATAGTCCCCGCTATTCGGGAGGCTAAGGCAAGAGAATCACTTAAGCCCAAGAATTGAGGTTGCTGTGATCTGTGATGTCACAGGACTCTACTGAGGGTGACATAGTGAGACTCTGTCTCAAAAAAAAAAAATAATAATAATAATAGTAATTTTGGCTAAGCACAGTGACTCATGCCTCAATCCAAGCACAATGGGAGGCCAAGGTAGGGGGATCACTTGAGGCCAGCAGTTCAAGACCAACCTGAGCAACATAGTGAGGCACTGTCTCTGCAAAAATATAGAAAAAATTAGCCAGGATATAGTAGTGCATGCCTGTAGTCCCAGCTATTCAGGAGGCTAAGATGGGAGGATTACTTATACAAAGGTATTTGAGGTTACAGTGACTGTGGTGACACCATTGCACTCTAGCCTGGGCAATACAGTAAGACCATGTCCTAAAAAAAAATTTTTAATAATTTTTTCTTTCTTTCTTTTTTTTTTTTTTTTGAGACAGAGCCTTAAGCTGTCGCCCTGGGTAGAGTGTCATGGCATCACAGCTCATAGCAACTTCCAACTCCTGAGCTCAAGCAATTCTCCTGCTTCTGCCTCTCAAGTAGCTGGGATTACAGGCATCCACCACAACACCCGGCTATTTTTTGTTTGCAGCCATCATTGTTGTTTGGTGGGCCAGCCTGGATTCAAATCTGCCAGCTCAGGTATATGTGTCTGGCGCCTTAGCCCGCTGAGCCACAGGCACCTAATAATTTTCTCTTAAGATGATATTATAAAGGTAATTTTTGTGCATTTTTAATTTAAGTGACAATTTTTAAGAACCGTTTTCCCATTTAACAAGCACTGTGCATCGTTTACGTTATTTTTTATTTTTATTTTTTTGAGACAGAGCCTCAAGCTGTCACCCTGGATAGAGTGCTGTGGCATCACAGCTCACAGCAACCTCCAATTCCTGGGCTCAAGTGAGCCTCCTTCCCCTGCCTCCCAAGTAGCTGGGACCACAGGTGCCCGCCACAACACCCGGCCATTTGTTGGTTGCAGCTGTGGTTTGGCTGGCCCAGGCTAGATTCGAACCCGCCAGCTCAGGTGTACGTGGCTGGCGCCTTAGCCCGTTGAGCCACAGGTGCCAAGCCCATTTACATTATTTTTAATTCTGTAAAGAAATATGAGTTTTAAAAACAAATTCAAAAAATGATATATCATGTTTAGAAGACCCACTTTATATTAATTTTAACCATATGTCATAGTCTCAAATATAGATAAAACCTGCATTATGATCATATGTAATTGGAATTCTTATGCTGTGACCATATAAAAATTGACTTTATTTCTGACTTTCATATTTTAAAATAATGTAATTATAGACAATGTCTTAGCTTGCTATTTGCAAATACTTCACAAACATTGCAGCCGTGCAGTCTAAAGACCCAGTAAGTTAATAAAAAAGTGAATACAATTATACTTTCTCTTGAATGTTGATTTATTTTTTATTTTTTATTTTCTTTAAATTTTCTTTTTCTTTCTTTCTTTCTTTCTTTCTTTCTTTCTTTCTTTCTTTCTTTCTTTCTTTCTTTCTTTATTTATTTATTTATTTATTTATTTATTTTGAGACAGAGCCTCAAGCTATCACCCTGGATAGAGTGCTATGGCATCGCAGCTCACAGCAACCTCCAATTCCTGGGCTCAAGCGAGTCTCTTGCCTCCGCCTCCCAAGTAGCTGGGACCACAGGCGCCCGCCACAACGCCCGGCCATTTTTTGGTTGCAGCCGTCATTGTTGTTTGGCGGGTCCGGGCTGTATTCGAGCCCTCCAGCTCAGGTGTACGTGGCTGGCACTTTAGCCCATTGAGCCGTAGGCGCCAAGCCTGTTGATTTTTTTTTGAAAGGAGTAGGTCTATTTTGATGTTATATATAAAAATTCGGATTGGATGAATACAAAAATTTATAGGCAAGCAGCTATACTAAGGCAAATTTGCAGAATTATTACCAATTTTATGTTGTGATTCAACATAAAATTTCATCCATGTCTTTTATATTTTTTAATCTTAATTTGGCCAAGATAATATAGCTTGTTACATTATCTTATATTTAATATATATTATTAAATTACCTATGATTCTTCATATTTAATAATCTTTTTTGTCCCCAGCCTTTACCCCACAACATACACACACTTAATCTAAACCTCAATATACAGTCTACTCTTAGAAAATAAATAAATGAATGGATGATTCTTATTACGTTTTTAGTTAGCAACTCTCTTCATATTTTGTTTCTTTGTTCTTTATTATCTAGGAGAATGTGGATTATCTGATCCAGGAGCTCCGGAGACCCAAATACAGTATATATTTTATTTGTAAGTACATTAGATTACTTTTTCAATCATGTAACTATATCCTAGCTAGTATGGTTCATTGAACACTCTCATATCATTAATATGGTTTATGGAATCTATCACTATAAAAATCTGGTTTATTTAATATCCTTTGAAAGTACTAAGAATCTTGTGACCAGCATTCTTGGAAGTGATTTCCACTCACCATTGATGGCTTAGATAAAAAAATTTGTTTGGGGCGGTGCCTGTGGCTCAAAGGAGTAGGGTGCCGGCCCCATATACCAGAGGTGGCAGGTTCCAACCCAGCCCCCGCCAAAAACTGCAAAAAAAAAAATTGTTCTACTTTCCCTTTCAAGATGTTTGTAAGTTCAAGGTTTTAAGTAGCCAAATTTTACATCTGGCAAAAAACAAATGTATATTTATTCCTATTTTGCACTTATGAATTGAGGCATAGAAGCCAATTTATTTGTTTTGGAGAAAAGATAAAACTTGAGTTTCATAGAAAAGCAGATTTATTTTACATACCAGATGAAAACATTTCACTTGTCTTTGCTACTGTATGTAATGCATGAAAATAGAAATCATGGTGGTGCCTGTTGCTCAATGGGTAGGGCGCCAGCCCCATATACTGAGGATGGTGGGTTCGAACCCAGCCCCTGCCAATTGCAATAAAAAAATAGCTGGGCGTTGTCGGGGGCGCCTGTAGTCCCAGCTACTCGGTAGGCCGAGGCAAGAGAAATACCTAAGCCCAGGAGTTGGAGGTTGCTGTGAGCTGTGTAACGCCACAGCACTCTACTGAGGGTGATAGAGTGTGACTCTGTCTCTTAAAAAAAAGAAAAAAGAAAGAAAGAAAAGCTAAGGAGGGACATTGTGGAATAGAATTGCCTGTGTAGATAAATGCTTGAAAACCGTTTTTGTTAATATGCTAAGTAGTGGTGCTCCATAAGAAATAGTCAAGGCTGGGCACGGTGGTTCATAGCTGTAATCCCAGCACTCTGGGAGGCCAAGGCGAGCAGATCACCTGAGCTCAAGAGTTGGAGACCTGCCTGAGCAAGAGCCATACCTAGTCTCCAAAAATAGCCAGGCGTTGTGGTGGGCGCCTGTGGTCCCAGCTACTCGGGAGGCTGAGGCAAGAGAATCGCCTAAGCCCAGGAGTTGGAGGTTGCTGTGAGCTGTGTGACGCCACGGCACTCTACTGAGGGTGATAAAGTGAGAGACTCTGTCTCTACAAAAAGAAAAAAAAGAAAGAAAAGAAAATATAAATCATCAGATAGATACTCTCTATGTACACAACTTCTAGGGGCATTGGAGTGGAGAAGGAGGAGGTTATTTCCAGACCTCCCCTAGAAGGAGAGGAGGAGGTTATTCCCCAACCTCCTCCTTCTAGGGGAGGTCTGGAAATAACCTAAGTATGGTTGCTATGTAATTTTATGTGGATTTTTGGTACATTCTGTTATGGAAGTTACATGAATTCTCCTCTAGATGTCACTGTTGATCTTCATAGGATTATAGTCTATTTGCTAACATTTCCAAAAACCAAAGGCCAAATAATGCTGGTAATCAGGACATTTGAGAAGTTTTTTAGCCACAGCGCCCAGCGATTATTTTGCTGCAATTTGGCCGGGGCCGGGTTTGAACCCACCACCCTCAGTATATGGGGCTGGCGCCCTACTCGCTGAGCCACAGGCACCGCCCAGACTACAGTCTTATACATAGTTTCTTCAGCATATATTACTATTTAATAAAGGTACCAAAAATTAACTTTTGGAATAAGACTATATTTTATGAAGAGCTCTTTTCATTTTATTTCCTTCAATTCTGGGTAGAACTGAAAAACTGAGTAAAACTTGCTAGTGAATTTTCAGCATACAGCACCCTAAGAGGTAAAAACAGGCAATTTTATTAGTCAGGAGCATACGTTTTTCATTTGTTTTTTGGCTGATATCTATAGGAGTTTGTTTGTTTGTTTGTTTGTTTTGAAACAGAGTCTCACTTTGTCCCTTGGTAGAGTGCTGTGGCATCATAGCTCACAGCAACCTCCAACTTTTGGACTCAAGTGATTCTCTTGCCTCAGTCTCCAAAACAGCTGGGACTATAGGCACCCACAACAACACCCGGCTATTTTTAAGGGGGTCTCACTCTTGCTCAGGCTGGTCTTGAATCTGTGAGCTCAGGCAGTCCACCAGCCTCTGCCTCCTATAGTGCCGAGATTACAGGTATGAGCCACTAAGTCTGGCCTTTAGGGGTATTTGTCCCTTGGTAGAGTGCTGTATCATCACAGCTCATAGCAACCTCCAGCTCTTGGGCTAGGGCGATTCTCTTGCCTCAGCCTCCTGAGTTGCTGGGACTACAGGCTCCCTCCACAACACCTGGCTCTTTTTGATGCAGTTGCCACTACTGTTTTAGCTGGCCAGGGCTGGGTTCAAACCCACCACCTTCGCTATATGGGGCTGACACCCTACCCACTGAGCCACAGGCACTGCCCATTTTAGGGGTATTTTGTTGTTGTTGTTGCAGTTTGGCCGGGGCTGGGTTTGAACCCGCCACCCTTGGTATATGGGGCCAGCTCCCTACTCACTGAGTCACAGACGCCGCCCTTTAGGAGTATTTTTAATTAAACTTTTAGTTTTGAAATAATTGTATATTCAGAGGAAGTTGTAAAAAAGTAATAGAGTGATCCTGGAGACCCTTGACCCAGTTTCTCCCAATGTAGCATCTTAAATAGTGTTTAGTGCATGATCATGTCCAGGGTATTAACATTGGATGTTAATGTTAAATACAGAACATTTTTGTCTCCACAGGGATCTTTTATATCGCCCTTTATTAGCCATATTGGCATCTCTCTTTCCCCAAGTAAAAACAGGTAATTTTATTAGTCTGCAGCATCCTAAGTTTTTAGGATAAATCCTGGCAACCACTAATCTGTTCTCCATTCTGTAATTTTGCCATTTCAAGAATATTCTAAAAAAAAAAAAAGTTCTGTAAATGGAATCACACAGTATGTAACTTTTTAGGATTTGCTTTTTTCCTTCAGCAAAATTCTCTGGAGATTCATCCAGGTTACTGCATATATCAGTAGTTCATTCATTTGTATTGCTGAGTAGTATTCTATTGTATAGATGTACCACAGTTGGTTTATCTATTCACCATTAAAGGATATTTGAGTGTTTCCAGTTTTGATTACTACAAATAAAGCTGCTATAAACATCTGTGTACAGGTTTTCATGAGAACATGAACCTTCATTTCTCTGCATTAAGTAATGCCCAGAAGTGCAACTGCTGGATTATACGGAAGCTATGTGTTTTAAGAAACTGCCAAATGGGGTGGCGCCTGTGGCTCAGTGAGTAGGGCGCCCGTCCCATATGCCAGAGGTGGTGAGTTCAAACCCAACCCCGGCCAAAAACTGCAAAAAAAAAAAGAAACTGCCAAATGTTTTTTGGAGTGACTGTACCACTTTACATTTTCACTAGCAATGCATAGGTGATCTGGTTTCTTTGTATCATCACAAACACTTGCTGTTGCCTTTATTTTTTATTTTAGCCATTAGATAGGTATATGGTGACTCCAGTATTTTTAATTTTAATTTTTATCTATTTACTTAGAGATAGAGTCTCGTTTTGTCACTCTCGGTAGAATGCTGTGGTGTCACAGCTCACAGCAATCTCAAACTCTTGGGCTCAGTTGATCCTCTTGCCTGAGCCTCCCTAGTAGCTGGAACTACATCCAGAATTTTTTAGTCTGATAAAAAGGTATAAACAATTTTGTACTTGGATGTGTATGCGTGTATATATGTGTCTATTTTTTTTTTCTGTGTTGCTCAATTTAAGTGGGCATATAAGAGAATCATTCTTGCTCAGTCTCTTACCTAAAAATTGAAGTGATCATGTGGTTCAAGACCCCCTTTTCCTCCAAAGAGAGTTCTTTGTAGCAGTTGAATTAATAAAGAATAATAAATGTAGTATTTACTCTTCTGATTCTAAAGACTGTTTGATTTGGACTGTTAATTTATAAAGGTAGAAGAAAAAATGTAAAGTAGTTAGCATCAAATCTATGAAAAATAGACTGTTGAGGCCAGGCACAGTGACTCATGCCTGTAATCCTAGCACTATGGAAGGCCGAGGCAGGCAGATGGCTTGAGCTCAGGAATTCAAGACTAGCCTGAGCCACCCATCTGTAAAAAAAAAAAAAAAAACAGCTGGCAGCACCTCAGCTCAGTGAGGCTCACTGTGGCTCAGTGAGTAGGGTGCTGGCCCCATATACCAAGGGCAGTGGGTTCAAACCCAGCCCCAGCCAAACTGCAACAAAAAAATAGCCAGGCATTGTGGCAGGTGCCTGTAGTCCCAGCTACTTGGGAGGCTGAGGCAAGAGAATCACCTAAGCCCAAGAACTGGAGGTTGCTGTGAGCTGTGACGCCACAGCACTCTACCAAGGACGACAAAGTGAGACTCTCTCTCTTTTTTTTTTTTTTTGAGACTCTATCTCTTAAAAAAAAAAAAAAAAAAAAGTAGCCAAGTGTTGTGGTGGGGCCCTGTAGTCCCAGCTACTTGGGAGGCGGAGGCAGGAGACTCGCTTGAGCCCAGGAATTGGAGGTTGCTGTGAGCTGTGAGGCCATGGCACTCTACTTAGGGCTACAAAGTGAAACTCTGTCTCAAAAAAAAAAAAAAAAAAAAGATGCTCAGCGCCTGTGGCTTAACGGGCTAAGGAGCCAGCCACATACACCTGAGCTGGCGGGTTCGAATCCAGCCCGGGCCCGCCAAACAACAATGATGGCTGCAACCAAAAAAAGGCTGGGCATTGTGGCAGGTGCCTGTAATCCCAGCTACTTGGGAGGCAGAGGCATGAGACTCACTTGAGCCCAGGAATTGGAGGTCACTGTGAGCTGTGATGCCATAGCACTCTATCCAGGGAGACAGCTTGAGGCTCTGTCTCAAAAAAAAAAAAAAAAAAGAGAAAGAAAAGAAAAATAGACTGTTGAATTTCTTGGGTGAAACAATTTCCAAATTTTATTTGATTGAAGCAAACTAAAATACATTTGTATATAGTAATGTTATTTATTACAAACTTTCAGTACAATTTATGTTAGCACTAAACTGGCCTTTTCTTCATCTCATTTTTATAATTTTCTTTTTAGATATTTTTACATCTATCAAATCTGTTTTATAGCAGGCCCCTGTCCTCATTAAAAATACTTTTATTGGGCGGCGCCTGTGGCTCAAAGGAGTAGGACGCCGGCCCCATATAGCACAGGTGGCGGGTTCAAACTCAGCCCCAGCCAAAAACAAACAAACAAAATAAATAAATAAATAATAAAAATACTTTTATTATGGAAATTTTCAAGTACATATAAAAGTATAACAGTATAACAAATTCCAGTGTACTTGTCACCTAGTTCCAATGTTGTTTTTTGAGACAAGGTCTCTTTCTGTTGGTCATAGCTAACTAGAGTCTCAAAGTCTTAGACTCAAGCAATAGTCTTGCCTCAGCCTCCTGAGCATCTTGGACTACAGGCATATACCACCATGCCCTGCTAATTTTTTTATTTTTATAGAGACAGAATATTGCTATGTTGCCCAGGCTGGTCTGAACTCCTGGGCACAAGAAATCCTCCTGCCTCGGCCTCCGAAAGTACTGAGATTATAGGCATGAACCACTATGCTCAGCCCAGTTTCAACAATTACTGAGATGTGCCCAATCTTCTTTTACCCATATTACCACCTATTCCCCCACTAATATTATTTTGAAGCAAATCTAAGAGATATAATTTTATCCATAAATATTTCATTGTGTATCTCTAAAAGATAAGGACTTGTTTTTTTCAAAAACCACAATTGTAGGCTTGGTGTCCGTGGCTAAGTGGTTAGGGCGCCAGCCACATATACTGGGGCTGGCAGGTTGGAACCTGGCGTGGGCCTGCTAAAACAACAATGATAACTACAACAAAAAAATAAGTGAGTGTTGTGGTGGGTGCCTGAAGTCCCAACTACTGGGGAGATTGAGGCGAGAGAATCATTTAAAAGCCCAAGAGTTTGAGGTTTGTGTGAGCTGTGATGCCACGGCACTCTACCGAGGGCAACGTAGTGAAACTCTGTCTCAAAAAAAAAAAAACCCACACAATTCTATTACACATAGTACATCCAAATAAAAATGAAAAATAATTTCTTACTATTATCAAATATCCAGTGTTCAAATTCCTCGTTTTTTCATGTCTTTTTAGTTTGTTTGAGTCAGTAAAGTCCACACATTGCTATTAGTTGATAAATTACGTTTCTTTAGTCTTCTATAGGTCTCCTCCCTACCTCTGCCCCATCCCTCTCTCTTTCTCTCTGAAATTTATTTATTTAATAAACTCTTAAGTTTTTCCAAGCCTGGATCTTGCTAATTGTATTCCCATGAAGTAGTTTAACATGTTCCTTAAGTTTAAAATGTTATCCTCTAGTTCCTATAAATTTGTAGGTGGGTATAGAACCTTAATTAGATTAAGATTCTATTTCTTTTTGGCAACAATATTTTATAGGTGATGTTGTGTACTTCTTTTGTTATCTCTTCTTGTGATAGCTGCTGATGTTCAATACCTAGGTCCATCCATTGATTCATAAAAGGTTGGAAGAAATGGTGCTATCCTGATTCTATCATTAACATTTCTTCTTCTTAAATTAGTTTGAGGTGATGGAGGGTGCCTGTGATCCCATCTACTTGGGAGGATAAGAGAGGAGAATTGCTTGAACCCAGGAGTTTGGAGTTTGGGGGAACTGTGACACCCTTGGTACTTTAGCCTGGGGTAACACAGTGAGACTCTGTCTTTAAAAATAAAAAATTAGCTTTTTGGCCAGAGATGCCATCTTCCAGTAATTCACCAAAATGACAAACACAAAGGGAAAGAGGAGAGGCACTCATTACATGTTCTCTAGGCCTTTTAGAAAACATGGAGTTGGCGGCGCCTGTGGCTCAAAGGAGTAGGGCACCGGCCCCATATGCCGGAGGTGGTGGGTTCAAACCTAGCCCTGGCTAAAAAAAAACTGCAAAAAAAAAAAAAAGAAAACATGGAGTTGTTCCTTTGGCCACATATATGCGAATCTACAAGAAAGGTGATATTATAGACATCAAGGGAATGGGTACTGTTCAAAAAGGCATGCCACACAAATGTTACCATGGCAAAACGAAAGAGTCTACAGTGTTACCCAGCATGCTGTTGGCATTGTTGTAAACAAACAAGTTAAGGGCAAGATTCTTGCCAAGAGGATTAATGTTCGTATTGAGCATATTAAGCACTCTAAGAGCCGAGATAGCTTCCTGAAACGTGTGAAGAAAAATGATCAGAAAAAGAAGGAAGCCAAAGAGAAAGGTACCTGGGTTCAACTGAAGTGTCAGCCTGCTCTACCCAGAGAAGCCCACTTTGTGAGAACCAACGGAAAGGAGCCTGAGCTCCTGGAACCCATTCCCTATGAACTCATGGCATAATGAGCATATAACATAGAACACAGGAGTACCAGTGGACCCATGTTTTTAGGTGCAAGAACCTATTTATTCCCCATGAGCTCATGGCATAATAGGTGCACAGCATAGCACACAGGATAACCAATAGACCCCATGTAACAGTAATACAGGTGCTGGAACCTATTTCCCATGAATTCAAAAGTCAATCAACGCTTTGTCACATTCAATGGCAAGGTGCCCCCCTAAGCTACTGAACCCTCTTCCCTATGAATTCATGGCACGGTAGATAAAAATAATAGCCTACTGGCTTGGCGCCTGTGGCTCAACGGGCTAAGGCGCCACCACATACACCTGAGCTGGCAGGTTTGAATCCAGCCCGGGCCCGCCAAACAACAAAGATGGCTGCAACCAAAAATTGACCGGGCGTTGTGGCGGACACCTGTAGTCCCAGCTCCTTGGGAAGTGGAGGCAAGACACTCACTTGAGCCCAGGAATTGGAGGTTGCTGTGAGCTGTGATGGTACAGCACTCTATCCAGGATGACAGCTTGAGGCTCTGTCTCAAAAACAAAAACAAAATAATAATAATAATAGCCTACTGTTACTGTAAAAATGTTTCTTGTTCATTCACTAAAAGTGTGATTTTTTCCCCCAAAGAAGTATTAAAGCAAAATTTAATGTGTCATTAAAAAAAAGAAAAATAAAAAATTAGGTACTATTAAAATGTTAAAGGTTTTAATTTATTGGAAATAATTGCAAAAATTAATAATTGTAAAAAAACAAATTGTAGGTTAAGCATGCTGAGTACTTTTGAAAATGGAAAGGTTTTTGGAAAGATGTAAGTCTTTTGGACTTCTTTCTGCAGTCCAGAAGAAACTGCAATTAAACCAGAAATCTTCTTACTGCTCAGTAGCTGCTGATTAAAATCATGATTTCTTTTCTGGGAGTAGTTTTTCTTTACTTTCTTTCTTTCTTTTTTTTTTCTGAGACAGAGTCTCAAGCTGTTGCCCTGGGTGGAAGTGCCGCGATGTCACGGCTCACAGCGGCCTCGAACTTTTGGGCTTAAGCGATTCTCTTGCCTCAACTTCCTGGGTGGCTGGGATTGCGGGTGCCCGCCACAGCGCCCGGCTATTTTTTTAGTCGTTGTTGTTGTTGCAGTTGTCATTGTTTTAGCTGGCCCAAGCCGTGTTCAAACCCACCAGCCTCCGTGTATGTGGCCAACGCCATAACTGATGACCTATGGGCACCGCTGGTTTTTCATAAATTATGGAAAATGTTGAAGAAACAAGCGATGATGACTGGAATTTCTTTTCTTTACTTCTTTTTTTTTTGAGACAGAGGCTCACTCCATTGCCCTCGGTGGCATCGCTGCTCACAGCGGCCTCCAACTCCTGTCTCTAGCCTCGGCTTCCCGAGTGGCTGGGAGTTCAGGTGCCTGCCCACATGCGCGACTGTTTTTTTGTTTTTGGCTTGTTGAGGGTTTTTTGGCAGTTTGGGGGGATTTTTTTGGAGCAGAGCCTCAAGCTGTCACCCTGGATAGAGTACTGTGACATCACAGCTCACAGCAACCTCCAATTCCTGAGCTCAAGCGAGTCTCCTGCCTCTGCCTCGCAAGCAGCTGGGACTACAGGCGCCCGCCACGACGCCCGGCCATCTTTTGGTTGCAGCCGTCATTGTGGTTTGGCGGGCCCGGGCTGGATTCAAACCCGCCAGCTCAGATGTACGTGGCTGGCGCCTTAGCCCGCTGAGCCTTTTTTGCAGTTTTTGGCCGGGGCTGGGTTTGAACCTGCCACCTCCGGCATATGGGGTTGGTGCCCTACTCCTTTGAGCCACAGGCACTGCCCTGCACGGCTGTTTTTTTGTTGCAGTTTGTCTGGATTCAAACCCGCCACTCTATGTGTGGGACCAGCGCCCTACCCACTGAGCCACAGGCGCTGCCGGATGATTGGAATTTCTAATGAAAATGACAAATAATGGGCTCAGCGCCTAAGCTTGGTGGTTAGGTCGCTGGCCACATGCACTGGGGGCTGGCGGATTCAAACCCAACCCTGGCCTGCTAAACAACGACAACAACAACAACAAAAAGCTGCGGGGCGTTGTGGTGGGCGCCTGTAGTCCCGGCCTGCTTTGGGGGTTGAGGCAGGAGAGTCGCTTGGGCCCGGGAGTTTGGAGTTGCCGTGGGCTGTGACGCCATGGCACTCTACCAAGCGGGACGTAGTGAGACTCTGTCTCAAAAGAAAAAAGAAAGAGAAAGAAAGAAAATGACAGATAATTATGCATAAATCATGTACTTTTCTTCTCTTGTAAACAATACCCATCCATTTGTTTTTAAACTGCCCTTCCAAGCCCTTGGTATTCCCGTTAAGAAAAATGAACCAAAGCCTGAATATTAATTCCCTTATAGTCTAGTGTTGCTCCCCTCACACAAGACTAGGGGTGCACTCTCTAAAATGTCCTCATGTTGAGAGAGGATGCGTAGGAGGGGTGAGGTCTCGGAGAACAGAGGTCTTCTCAAGGATATGGCGAGGATATACCTGTAGGATCCTCTCCATGCTGTCTCAGCTCCTAGGAATTATGTAGGCTTACCTTCCCTGCATAAATTCCACTTCTGTAAAATCCTATTGTTCTCCCACAGAAGAACAGCTTCTCCCACTTGATTCAAACTGACCAGTGAGAAAGGTATCCATGGGTTGGAACTGTCCGACTGGAGATAAAAAGGGAAAGACCAAGCCAGTTGGGGAGAGTGGCCATTTTGAATTCTTCTATGCTGTTGGCGCCACTTGCTGAAATAAAGCCCTTTCTCTTATTAAAAAAAAAAAATTATAATGGCTCAGCACCTGTGGCTCAACAGGCTAAGGCTCCAGCCACGTACACCTGAGCTGGCGGGTTCGAATCCAGCCCCGGCCGCCAAACAACAATGACAGCTGCAACCAAAAAAAAAAAAAAAAATGGCCGGGCGTTATGGCGGGTGCCTGTGGTCCCAGCTACTTGGAAGACAGAGGCAGGAGACTCACTTGAGCCCAGGAATTGGAGGTTGCTGTGAGCTGTGATGCCACAGCTCTCTATCCAGGGTGACAGCTTGAGGCTTTGTCTCAAAATAAATAAATAAGTAAAAAATAAAAATTCTTCTTTTTTTTTTTTTTTTTTAGAGACAGAGTCTTACTTTGTCACCCTCAGTAGAGTGCGATGGTATCACAGCTCATAGCAACCTCCAACTCCTGGGCTTAGGTGATTCTCTTGCCTCAGCCTCCCAAGTAGCTGGGACTACAGACACCGGCCACAATGTCTGGCTGTTTTTTGTTGCAGTTTGGTTGGGACCAGGTTCGAACCTGCCACCCTCAGTATATGGGGCCAGTGCCCTACTTACTGAGCCACAGGTGCCACCCCTTCTTCTTTGTTTTTTAGCTGGGACATTTCTGTAAGGAAAAATTTTGCCACATCTACTATTTGGTTAGCTGATGGTACAGTTTACATATAAAAGACAGGATAAAAGCTTACTTCTTTGTTCTTATTTATTATTTTCAATATAATCACTTTCAATATAATCATCTTTCCATGCCTCTGATGGTGGCCTTTTTGTGTCATTGTTGTTATTGCTGTTATTATTATTATTATGAATTTAACATATTTGTGCTATTCCAATTCGAAGGTGTTTGACTTTGACAAAGTTTGGTATCACAATGTGCACCAAACTTCCTTCCTCATTAGACTTTAACATATCAGGCCCATTTATGTCTAATTGTAGCAGAGATGATCCCCTCTGAATCAACTGTAACCCATGCATCTGTTTCAGATTTCAGTAATGTGATCAGCAAGAGTGATGTGAAGTCACTGGCTGAAGCTGATGAGCAGGAAGTTGTGGCTGAGGTCCAGGTAAACATACCGGTCTTGTAATATGTCTGTTATATTGGCCCTTTAGAAAGATTTGAATCTAAAAAGGTTTTATCTCAGAGAAAGGGAGGCTATTGGTTAGACAAAATAAATGTGCATTAGACTACACTTATATTTTAAAAACTTGGAAGAGGTATAAAATGGAATAGGAAAAGAATTAAAGGAATTAGTAGGAATAAGGAGATTGGGCTTATGAATTAATAAGGGTTCCAGAGGGTTGGGGACATAGTCAGAGATATATATATATATATATATATACAAAAACTTTTATAGTAGATTTTTCATTATTTCTACTGTTTTGTAATTATTTTAATTCCCCCACATTGACTATTATTACTCAATTATTAATTAAGCAATATTTATATCTATTTACACTTGTATTTCACTAAATTTGATTATATCATGTAGTTTTTTGTTTGTTTGTTTTTGAGACAGAGTCTCACTTTGTGTCTTTGACAGAGTGCTGTGGTGTCACAGCTCATAGCAACCTCTAACTCTTGGGCTCAAGTGATTCTCTTGTCTTCTCTTGTCTTGGCCTCCTGAGTAGCTGGGACTATAGGTGCTTGCCTTAGTGCCTGGCTATTTTTAGAGATGGGGTTTTGCCCTAGCTCAGGCTGGTCTTGAACTTATAAGCTCAGGCAATCCACCCACCTCAGCCTCCCAAGTGCTGGTATTACAGGAGTAAACCACCACACCCAGCATATATCATATAGTATTATATCACATATGAAAATACTGGGGTGCCAAAAACATGTATGCACAGTTTAAAACATGTTGTCTATGTTTTACTTTTCAAAGTTGAATTGAATTATGGTAGCAATGTGTAGTATGACATTCACTCAAAAGATGGTGTTAATCAAATGAATGCTAGCATCACCAGGCAACAGGTAGAACAGTCAATGAAAACGGCAGGAGCATGGTTGTTGTTTAAGAAACACAAGACCATTTTGAAGTGGTATTTGAATTCAAGAATGTTATGGAAGTACAATGGAGGTATGAGTATGCGACAGAACCTCTGACATGCCCAACACTGCACACATTCATGGTAAGTGTGACATGCATGGTGCTGTGTGTGACGTGTACAAAGGAAGATCCAACAAGTCCTGTTTCTTCTGGTGTGTTGTTGGAACAGTGTACACACTTTCCATAGAGTCTACCTGTCAATGTGCACGTGAGACAGGAGTCAGCAGAATAAGCATACGATGCATTCTTAAAGCAGCAGTTTCATCCCAAGATTACTACAGGCACCAAGACGTGAGAGCCCATCTGGATGAGAATTTGGCAGGATGATGAATAGGACAAAGGTGCTGTTGAGTATCCCCCATGTTCTCCTGATTTAACACCCCTTCACTCCTGACTCTGGGGGCCCTTACAGGATGTGGTGTACCTAGAAAACAGGCTACATTGGCAGAACTTCGGGAAGAAATTAAAACACCTCGCACAGAGATGCCCATGGACACTTTGGTCAACGTTGTTCAAACAGTAGTCTGCCATATCAGAAGTGTGTGGATGCTGATGGTGACCACTTGGGCACTTCTTGTAATTGCAGAAGTGGAAGATGACTTATATTATCTTTTGTTATCAGTATATACTGAGCATTACAATTTTAATAGTTTTTTCTTTTCTTAAAGTGTATATACATGTTTTTGGCACCCTCTATATTAGTGCTTGATCCAGTTGTGGTTCTTGGAATAACCGTTCTTGGTGCTTGATTTGCAGGAATTTTATGGTGATTACATTGCCGTGAATCCACATTTGTTTTCCCTCAATATTCTGGGTTGCTGCCAGGTATGGAAGGGAAGGATGAAAAAATAAGTTAACTTATCAATTGGGAGATAATTCACCAAGTAATTAGACTTTTAAGAAAATGCAAATATTTTCTCTGAATATGTTTTTAACAAAAAGGGTGGAAATTGGGATCCAGCCCAGCTTTCTAGAGCAACTCAAGGACTCACAGCTCTCCTTTTGTCTCTGAAGAAGTGTCCCATGATTCGTTACCAGCTTTCATCAGAGGCAGCAAAGAGACTTGCAGAGTGTGTTAAGGTATGGCATTCCCTGCCCACATTCCCAAAACATCAAGGCTGTTTACTGGTCAGTCATGTTTTAGAAACTAAAGGAACAACCAAGGAGATAATTGTATGTTCAAAGTACTGACAAAGAGGTAGGTATATATAATTTAAAACAAAAAGTAACAAACTACAGCTAAGATTCTTAAGTTTAATGCAAGAAACATTCACAAGCTATTTAACTTTTTATTTGCACCTATTAAACCATTTGTAAAATAAGAGTTTCAAGTCCTTTGTGAAGTTTTTGATCTTTGCTACTAAACTTTATGAAGCTTTTTGAATCCTTTTATGGAAAGCCTATGCAGAAAGAACTATTGCTAAATGTGGTTTTTACGTATTAATTTTGTATTTATATCATTTCTATCTGCAGCTAATTGGTTGACCAAACCATCTTTCTTTCTCGCCCACAGCAAGTGATAACTAAAGAATACGAATTGTTTGAGTTCCGGCGGACAGAGGTTCCTCCACTGCTGCTTATTTTAGATCGCTGTGATGATGCCATCACCCCATTGCTAAACCAGGTGCAGAACCCTTTGTTAGCACAACAGAAAGATGATTTTAAGTGACAGTCATCAAAAGGCAGGTTTAGAAGGGAGCAGCACAGTCCGTTTACTTGCTCCTTGTTCAGCTTTTCTTGGTCTGCCTCATCTCCTCTCCCTTCCATAGTCATCGTAGCTTTTTCTTCTGCCTCATCCTTCCTGTCCCTTCCTGCTACTCTCCTCCCCAAATCAAAGCAACCTCTAAATTCTTAGATTCAGATTTCCAGTGTTGCCTTTACATTCTTACTGCCGTTTCCTTGATGTAGACCCTAATCTGTTGCAGGAAAACTGAAATAGTCATTTACTTGATTCTTTACTTTTAATTTCTTCTCACTCGAATATATTCCACAAACACAATCTTATTACATTACTTTTTCTAAAGCACAGATCCAGTCCTTGTACTTTTGGCTTAAATATCTTCATTGGTTACCATTTGCCTACGAGGTCAAAAAACAAACTCCTGAACTTGGCATCCAAGAGCCTTCACAATGTGGGCCAAACCTCCTGTAAAACCTGCGGTTTACTGCTATATGGATATGCTACGTGGTTTCCTGCCATCATGCTGTCACTGTGATCACTGTCTAAACTCTGGAATTTGGGGCTTTTTTTTTCTTTTTATTTTGAGACAGACTCTCAAGCTGTTGCCCTGGGTGGAGTGCTGTGGTGTCACAGCTCACAGCAATCTCAAACTCTTGGGCTTAGGTGAATCTCTTGCCTCAGTCTCCCAAGTAGCTGGGATTACAGGTGCCTGCCACGACGCTCGGCTATTTTTTGGTTATATTTGTCATTGTTGTTTGGCAGGCTGGGGCTGGATTCGAACCCTCCAGCTCTGGTGTATGTGACTGGCACCCTAGCCGTTGAGCTACAGACGCCGAGCCTGGGATTTTTGAAATACCTTCTCTTTACATTTTTACCTATCAAAATATTTCTCCTTTAAAACATCTTGGAAGCCATCTAACATCTCCTTGAAGCTTGTATTCTCTCAGACATGTTCTTTTCTCCTGAAAATCAGCGTAAAGAAGATTTTTATGTCTCTCTTACATCTCGTGCGGCACTTGCCAGTTGTACCTTTGGTTGTTCCCACCCTTTCCTAGGTTGTACTGTGTCTCACCAGTGTTGGTTCTCCTGCAAGTATAAGCACAGTGTCTCGTACATAGTAGATATTCTATTAATAATGACTTGAATGTACAGGAAAAGCCACAGTCTACATTGTTAGTTTCTTCCCAGCTTAATGTTAATGCTAAGGGAAATCTGTGGCTGTGTAATGAAACTTTTCTGTGCTATAAAAAAAAAACCTCTGTACGCCTAAAATTCAAAGTAATTTATGCTCACTAAAGAAACTTATAATATCAAAAAGTAGAAAGAGACTGGGCACGGTGGCTCATGCCTATAATCCTAGAACTCTAGGTGGCTGAGGCAGAAGGATTGCCGGAGCTCAGGAGTTCGACACTAGCTGTAGTAAGAGTGAGACTAGTTTATAGGTGGGTTCCTACTGTCCTAGATACTTGGGAGGATAAGGCAAGAGGATCACTTGAACTCAGAAGTCTGAGGTTGCTGTGAGCTATGATGCCATGGAACTCTACCCAGGGCAACAGAGTGAGACTCTCTCTCAAAAAAAAAAAGTAGAAAGAAAAATAATATCCTTGACTTGGTGCCTGTGGCTCAAGCAGCTAAGGCACCAGCCACATACACCTGAACTGCTGGGCTCGAATCCAGCCCTCGCCCGCCAAACAATGATGGCTACAACTAAAAAATGGCCGAGCATTGTGGCGGGCGCCTGTAGTCCCAGCTACGTGGGAGGCGGAGGCAGGAGAATCGCTTGAGCCCAGGAGTTGGAGGTTGTTGTGAGCGGTGATGCTACGGCACTCAACCCAGTGCAACAGCTTGAGGCTCTGTCTCAAAAAAATAATAATAATAATTGCCTATAACTCTGTCTCTCAAGGAAAAGCAACCATTTACCCAACAAATTTCACTGAGGACCTGTTAATGTGCTGTGTACTGAACTAAGTACTGGAGATAAAAGGTTAAAAGATACCATCTCTGCCCTCAAGGAGCTCATGCTCCAGTGATGAGAGACCTAAGCAGATAATCTTTTTTGAGACAGAGCCTCAAACTGTCACCCTGAGTTGAGTGCTGTGGCATCACAGCTCACAGCAACCTCCAGCTCCTGGGCTCAAGTGATTCTCCTGCCTCCACCTCCCAAGTAGCTGAGACTACAGGCACCCGCCACAATGGCTGGTTGCAGCCATCATTGCTGTTTGGCTGGCCCAGGATTTGAACTCGCCAGCTCAGGTGTATGTGGCTGGCCCCATGGCTTGAGCCACAGACACTGAGCCCTAAGCAGATAATTTTAATTACAGAGTAAGTGCAGTGGTAGAAGCATGCATAGGAAGCTGTCCACAGAAGTGTAAACATTGTGTTGTCCTTAGTTTCAGTACCCTAATAGAACTTGGTTGTTTCAAGGATTCCTTTAGGGAATCTTAGGAAATAAAGCATCTTCTTTAATTAGCTAAAATTATTTCTTAATAAATTTAATTTGCTTAAGATAAAATACATATATGTTTATAAGTATTTTTAGCATTTAGATTCTAGATTTATAAGGTAATTTGCTGAAAAATACTTAATTTTGTCTAAGGGGCCTATGACTGAAAGTAACCCATTGTCCATAAATGGTGAAAACACAAAATTTTGGATTTTCTCCTTTCTAGTTTTACCACATAAATTCACATTTTGTAAGACTGGAAACCAATCCTTCACAATTCATCTTAGGTTAAAATAAAGTAGATTCACAGACAAGTCTCTAAATATGCCAGTGCTTTGATCAACTCACAAGGTTTTTCTGATAATATTAGTGTTCCCAGGATAAATATAGTACCACTCAGATCTGCAAGAACACACTTCTCTTGCTGCAGAAAACCACAGAAGCATACAGGAAATGGTATAGCTTGTAACTGTAGTACCAATATAGCTCTATCTGTGAAGCCAAAAATATATTCTTAATTCACAGGCAAAAATTGGAGCTAATGATAGATCTAATTTGTTTTCTTTCTATCAAGAATATATTAATTTTGTTATCCTTCCTCCAAAAGTGTGAAATTGAAAAGTATTTTGACTTTTCAGTGTTTAACCAATTAAAATGATAATTCTAATGCTTATTATAACACAAAATATTAATAAAAAAATTTATTTTTGAGACAGAGTCTCACTTTGTCGCCCTCAGTAGAGTGCTGTATCATCATAGCTCACAGTAACCATGAACTCTTTGGGCTCAAATGATTCTCTTGTCTCAGCCTCCCGATGCCCATCATAAGGCCCAACTATTTTTTTAGAGACAGGGTCTCACTCTTGCTCAGGCTGGTCTCAAACCGTGAGCTCAGGCAATCTACCCGCCTAAGCCTCCCAGAGTGCTAGAATTATAGGCATGAGCCACCGTGCCCAGAGAATATTAATAAAATTTGAACTAAATGGAGACTATCCAAGTAAAAACAACTAGTTACTAAGAATGTTATTTATTTTTACTTATTTTCTGGAATGTTTACTATTTTCATCTTTTGTCAGTTACTAATTGCTTTTTGTCATGATTCTTTATTTAGTGGACATATCAGGCCATGGTTCATGAACTACTAGGCATAAACAATAATCGGATTGATCTTTCCAGAGTGCCAGGGATCAGTAAAGACTTAAGGGAGGTGGTCCTATCTGCTGAAAATGATGAATTCTATGCTAATGTAAGTGGTTTTAATTTTTTAAATTGTTTTTAGCTGTTTTTAATGTAAAATGGTTAATATTGGCTTGTTGAATAGGAGCAGGTATGGGAATTTCATATAAAAACACGACAGGGGTATCCTACAGCTAGGCAGACTTGGATTCTGACCCTTTAGCAATATTTTTTTTTCATAGAGACAACGTGGTTGCTTACTTCCCTCCTACAGTAGCTCTTTATGAGAATAGTAATGGTATTCATCACTAGTATCCTGGCTAAGTTCCAAATGTGATAATTAAAATGGAATTCTCCTGCCCTTCAGTTCTGTGTTCAGGATTCTTTTTCACTTCTTTTAAATTATCTGAAAGGCAGCTAGCTGATGAAATGTGCTTCTATCTTCCTTTTTCACAGAATATGTATCTGAACTTTGCTGAGATTGGTAGCAACATAAAGAATCTCATGGAAGACTTTCAGAAAAGGAAACCAAAAGAACAGCAAAAGCTCGAATCAATAGCAGACATGAAGGTAAATCAAGCATGTACATGACGACTAACATGTAAGACGTTGTAAGCAACCCTTCAGGAATCTTCTGTGTCTGATTTCTACCTTGTTTTTTTTTTGTTGTTGTTGTTGTTGTTTTGTTTTTTGTTTTGAGATATTTTCTGTAATGTCTCTTTTTAGTAAATAGTGTAGTGAAAACTTCATAATAAGTCATGTGCTTCTTTCCATTCTTGGGTCACATTTGGACTATTTAAAGACTCGGTCTACCAACATATACCAGTTCTTCTCTTCTTAAGCATAACAAAATTACTGAGAGTTGTAAGTACTTTACTCTGGCCAAAAAACAATCCCTGTGGTTTCCTTCTTTTTTTCTCTCTCTTCTCCTTTTTATACATGTTTGTCTTTGGTTAAAAAATAATAGAATCCATCCCCCATTGATGTTTTCCCCATGGCAGGCCTTTGTTGAGAATTATCCACAGTTCAAGAAGATGTCTGGGACTGTTTCAAAGCATGTGACAGTGGTTGGAGAACTGTCTCGATTGGTCAGTGAGCGGAATCTGCTGGAGGTTTCAGAGGTTGAGCAAGAACTGGCCTGCCAAAATGACCATTCTAGTGCTCTCCAGGTCAGTCCAATTTGATGAGCACCTACTATGTGTAAGACACTGTGCCAGGCAGGCAAGAGATACAAAGGCAAGTAACCCTCTTCACCAACATGGAATTTAGTCTAACAAGGAGTTAAGACAAGAACACAAATTGGCTCAGTGCCTGTGGCTCAAGTGGCTAAGGCACCAGCCACATACACCTGAGCTGGCAGGTTCAAATCCAGCCCGGGCCCGCCAAACAACAATGACGGCTGCAACCAAAAAATAGCCGGGCGTTGTGGCGGGCACCTGTAGTCCCAGCGACTTGGGAGGCTGAGGCAGGAGAATCACCTGAGCCCAGGTGTCAGAGGTTGCTGTGAGCTGTGATGCCATAGCACTCTACTCAGGGTGACAGCTTGAGGCTCTGTCTCAAAACAAAACAAAACAAAACAAAACACAAAAACACACATAAATTAATATTTTATATATATTTTTTTCTTTTTTTTTTGCAGTTTTTTTGGCCAGGGCCAGGTTTGAACCCTCCACCCCCCATATATGGGGCCAGCACCCTACTGGGGTGAGCCACAGGCGCCACCCAGATATATAGTATTTTTTAATATAGATATAGTATAATATGAAACCCCCAAGGGTACAGCAGCCTAGTCTACAGGAAAGAGCACTAGCCTAGAATCAGAAGATCGGCCTTTTAGTGTTTGGTTTGCCATTTACTAGCTTTGTGACCTGGAGGTGTTGACTTAATCTCTGCACCAGTTTTCTCATTTGTAAAATAGGTACAATATATTTATTCCACAGGGTTGTTAGAAGACTTTAAAATATATAATATATATTAAAATGCATTATCTAAGTTTTTTATTGTTGAAGATCTGCTTTTTTATACCACAACCATGTGAATGCCTGCTGTATGTGCATACTTCTCTGAGGACCTAGGAACACAGAGATGACTAAGATACAATCTCATTCCTCAGAGAGCTCGTATGATAGAGGAGGAGAAAGAAATTTAAACCAGGAATTATAATCCCATGCAATAAGTGCCATAATAGAAGTATTTACAAAGGGATATAGAAATAGAGAGGAAGGAAAACTGTTTTCTCCAACGACGAGGCTTCTTACAGCTTCTTAGAGAAAATGACATTAGAACTAGGCTTGGACAGATAAAGGAAAACACCAAGTGGAGAAAAGGAAGAAACATCTCAGCAAAGAAAATGTAGCCATAGAGATGTAGAAAATTATATATAAACACATATGTAATACCCACACATATCAGAACAGTGTAGCAGGTTACAAGATGAGAAGTGGTCTTAGACAAAGTAGGAAAACTGATTGAGGACAGGTTATGGCCATTGAAAGGAAGTTGGGCTTTAATCTTAACATGATAAAAGCTATCGGAGGATTTTAAGAGAAAAGTGTCATAACCACATTCTGGCCTTAAGAAATGTATAGTTTAACAGGACATGGTGACTCATGCCTGTAATCTTAGCACTCTGGGAAGCCAAGACAGGAGGGTCCCTTGAGCTCAGGAGTTCGAAACCAGCCTGAGCAAGAATGAGACCCTGTCTCTACTAAAAGCAGAAAAATTAGCTAAGCATAGTAGTGCATGCCTATAGTTCCAGCTACTCAAGAGGCTGATGCAGGAGGATCACTTGAACCCAGGAGTTTGAGGTCGTTGTGAGCTAGGCTAATGCCATAGCACTGTACCCTGGGCAATAGAATGAAACTCTGTCTAAAAAAAAAACAAAAGAAAGAAATTTATAGTCTAGTTGAAGAGACAAAACTAAAAAGAGACAAAGCATAAGAAAAAATTAGATAATGTTTCAAGACGATATTTAATTAAGTTAAAATTGTAATACTGACTATAATAGGAATTGAGGTTATTAGGTTTCTTAGAGAAGGCAAGATTAAAGTGAACCATAAAGAATGAATAGAATTTTGGGGAGGAGTTCAGCAGGGATAACAGTAAAAGCAAAGATGTAGAAATTAGACATATGCAAGAAATAATAAACAATTTGACCTGTCGAGACTAGATGTGGAAGAAAAATGGAGAATAAAATTGAATTGGTAAAGAGGATTCAGTTTATGAGGAAGCTTGTAAGAGGAATTTATAGTTGATGAGAAAGGCAAAAAGATCCTGTACAGGAGGCGGCGCCTATGGCTCAGTGGGTAGGGTGCCGGCCCCATATACCAAGGCTGGCGGGTTCGAACCCGGCCCCAGCCAAACTGCATCAAAAAATAGCCAGGCGTTGTGGTGGGCACCTGTAGTCCCAGCTACTTGGGAGGCTGAGGCAAGAAAATCGCCTAAGCCTAAGAGTTGGAGGTTGTCCTGAGCTGTGATGCCACGGCACTCTACTGAGGGCGATAAAGTGAAGACTCTAAAAAATAAATAAATAAAAAACAAAGATCCAGTATAGGATCTTAGGTAGAAAGTTGAGGTAGTGACAGAGTAAGGATTCTTTACAGGTAAAAAAACTGAAGTTAGGGAGGTTTGTAGATTTACAATGATAATAGTAAAAATTATGAAGCAGATTTGAGAAACATTTCAAAGGGAGAAAACAAATGACAGATTGGATGTAAAGACAGCACAAATCAGAGGTAATTCCAAGGTTCCAGAGAAATGACAAAATGTGATATCACTGTCAAATAAGTAATTTAGGAATGAGTCCTTTGGGAAATAGCCATTTCTAAGCCACTTATAAGAAGCACATTTCCCTATTAATAGGACCCTGTATTCTAAAATTTAGTTTCTTTCTCTGTTGGAATTCTACTTTATTGTAAAATAAAGCTGGCCTGTAGAAACAACACAGGCTATGGAGTCCTGGCTTATATCCTCTTTCTACTTACCAAAATGTCTTTGGGAAAATTACTTACTTTTCTCAAGCCTAATGATTTCAAACTTTCAGATTCTTATGGGGATTTAATAAGATATGTGAAATGATTCACATATAAGAAGTGCTGTGTACTTTATAAAGTTTGGTCCCTTCCTCAAAGCATAATTTTTTGTATACATAGTGCAACCAAAAGAAAGCCCCTGTGTGTGCTATATTTATACTAAGATCTTTACTAGGATTTATAGTTATTTGAGTTTTTAAATCTATTTTTCAATATTTATGAAGATTTCTTCCAAAAATACTAACATTTTGAAATTCATAAAGATGCTATTTGCTTTATATTTATGTAAAGTACTTCTGTCATCACAGTTTTGGTTTTGTCCTGTATTCTTAAATCTTCACACAGAAGTCTTAGTTCTTTAGGCTGATTTTATCATTTAATTGTATTAAATTCTAATTCTTAAATAAATAATATAACTGGTGAAAGAGATGTATAGTAAAAATTGAGTCTGTTAATAGTTTCATATACATCCTTACAGTTATTCACTGTACGTGCAATTCTGTGTGTATGTATTCCTTTTTTAATTCAAATGGTACCATACCATACACAGTGTTCTGCATTTTGTTCATTTAACCATGTATCTTGAGACTGTTACAGATCAGAACCTAAAGACTCATTCTGTTTTTCTTATTTTTGTTTTTTGAGACAGAGGCTCACTCTGTTGCCCGTGCTAGAGTGCCAGGGTGTCAGCTTACCTCAAACTTCTGAGTTCAAGCAGTTCTCCTATCTCAGCCTCTCAAATAGCTTAGACTAGAGGTGCCCACCACCACACCTGGCTAGTTTTTCTATTCTTAGTAGAGACAGGGTCTCGCTCTTGCTTAGGTCTCGAACTCCTAAGCTCAAGGGATCCTCCTGCCTCAACCTCCTAGAGTGCTAGGGTTAAGGTGTGAGCCACTGTACCTAGCCAAGACTTGCTCTTTCCAATCACTAAATAATACCTTTGTAAAGATGTATTATAATCTATTTAAGCAGGCCAACTTACTCAAAACACTACTAATAATAGTTTATAGTTTTATGGGCTTAATAGAAACATCACTGTATTTATTGCAATAAAAAGAGTTTTCTGCCTTTTAGTTAATAAAAACAAAATTTTGTCTTATAACTAAATTTAAATTTCCTTATGTTTCTTTATCATTTGATTTTTCCCTTGAAAACAATAGAACCAAACTTAATCACCAGCGAATTCTAGCATCTTAATTTTATCTCTCTACCATATGGAATGCAGTTAGAAAAAGTTATTATAATTCCTTGCATGAGACTGCTTTTTTTTTTTTCACTTTATTTTATTTACTTTTTTATTTTTTTAGTGACGCAGAGTCTCACTTTGTGGCCCTCAGCAGAGTGCCGTGGCATTACAGCTCACAGCAACCTACAACTCTTAGGCTCAAATGATTCTCTTGCCTCAGCCTCCCAAATAGCTGGGATTATAGGCATGCGCCACAACGCCCGATCTTTTTTTTTTTTTTCTGTAGAGATGAGGTCTCGCTCTGGCTCAGGCTGGTCTTGAACTCCTGAGCTGAGGGCAACCCACCCGCCTCGGCCTTCCAGAGTGCTAGAATTACAGGCGTGAGCAACCACTCCTGGCCTATTTTTTTTTTCACTTTAAAAGAAAAATAGATACTTTAAAAATATGAACTCTATTTGTGATCTTATAACTCTAATTGTGATCTACTTTATATTTTTAAAACTTGTCTTTTGAAGGATTTCTTCTCCAGGGTGTTGAGGTTTTATAGTGGGAAGTTGATTTGGACTCCTCTAACATAAGGGATTTCCTGGACAAAATGATTTAAAGAGCCTATAAAGGGTACTTTTGTTTGATAGTGACTGGACGCTGGGGGCCTGACATCTAGCAAGGTCATAGCATTTCTTGGCTTGACCTTAGATAATATTGAGTCATGAAGCAATGAAATGAGTTTTTTGAGTAGCGATGGGGTTTGCTTTATTCAATCATACATGTATCGTGGTAAAACAAAAATGCTCATATATTGCTAAAAACTAAATTACAAAAGTTTGATTTAGAAAGAATTTCACTAGAACCAAAATGTAATAAATGCATTACCATTGAAACATCTCCATATCCTCAGAAAAGATTCATTTGATTAGTAATGAATATTTTTCATGCCATAAAGAGAAATATCTTCAGAGAGTAAGCAGTCCCCCATCTATACTTTACCTGTGTTACCATGTAATAGTTTTTCATTTGGAGAGAGAGATTAGTCTATTGAACATAGTATATCCTTTCCTGGATAAATAATTTTCCAAATTATTATGTTAATGACACATGGTAAAGACTCAATAAATTTTTTTTGAGACAGAGTCTTACTATGTCGCCCTCGGTAGAGTGCTGTGATGTCACAGCTCACAGCAACTTTAGACTCTTGAGCTTCAGCAATTCTCTTGCCTCAGCCTCCCAAGTAGCTGGGACTACAGATGTCTACCATAATACCCTGCTATTTTTGTTGTTGTTGTTGTAATTGTCATTGTTGGTTGGCAGACCCAGGCTGGATTTGAATCTACCAGCTCCACTACATGTAGCTGGCACCCTAGCCACTGAGCTACAGGCACCAAGCCAAGACTCAATAAATATTTATGTAAAAAATGAAGATGGGGCGGAACCTATGGCTCAGTGAATAGGGCGCCGGCCCCATATACCAAGGATGGTGGGTACAAACCCACTCTGGCCTGCAACAGAAATAGCCGGGCATTGTGGTGGGCTACTCAGGAGGCTGTGGTCCCAGCTACTCAGGAGGCTGAGGCAAGAGAATTGCCTAAACCCAAGAAGTAGAGGTTGCTCTGAGCTGTGACACCCCAGCACTCTACCAAAGGTGGCAAAGAGAGACAGGGTCACTAAAAAAAAAAAAATGAAGATGATGGCTTGGTGCCTGTAGCCCAGTGGTAATGGCGCTGGCCACATGCACCACGGCAGGTGGGTTCAAACCCGGCCCAGGCCAACTAAACAACAATAACAACTGCAACAACAAAAAAAATAGCCAGGGTTGTGGTGGGGACCTATAATCCAAGCTACTTGGGAGGCTAAGGCAAGAGAATCACTTAAGCCCAAGAGTTTGAGGTTGCTGTGATCTGTGATGCCACAGCACTCTACTGAGGGCATCATAGTGAGATTCTGTCTCAAAAAAAAAAAAAAAATGATGAAGAGTTCTATTTGAAGCTATGTAGAGCAGTGTCTAAGAGCTTGGGCCTAATGACTTGGGTTTGAAAATGATTCTTGCTGGGTACAATAGCTCACACCTATAATTTTAGCACTCTGGGAGGCCAAAATGGGTGGATTGCCTGAGCTCAGGAGTTTAAGACCAGCCTGACCAAGAGTGAGACCTCATCTCTACTAAAAATGGAAAAACTAGCCCAATGTTGTGGCAGGTGTCTGTAGTCCCAGCTACTGGGGAGGCTTCAGCAAGAGGATTGCTCAAGCCCAAGAGTTTGAGATTGCTATGAGCTGTGATGATGCCAAGATACTCTACCCAGGGTGACAGAGTGAGACTCTGTTTCGAAAAAGGAAAGAAAAGTAGTCAGAGGCTTGGCGCCTGTGGCTTGACGGGCTAAGGTGCCAGCCACATACACCTGAGCTGGCGGGATCGAATCCAGCCCGGGCCTGCCAAACAACAATGACGGCTGCAACCAAAAAATGGCCGGGCGTTGTGGTGGGCGCCTGTAGTCCCAGCTACTTGGGAGGCAGAGGCAAGAGACTCACTTGAGTCCAGGAATTGGAGGTTGCTGTGAGCTGTGATGCCACTGCACTCTATCCAGGGTGACAGCTTGAGGCTCTGTCTCAAAAAAAAAAAGAAAGAAAAATAAAAGAAAAGTAGTCAGACAGAAACAATGGAAGTATCTGTAAATAATCACAAAAAAAGAATGGTTTTCCCAGCTCGGCGCCTGTGGCTCAACAGGCTAAGGCACCAGCCACAACCCACCTGACCAGAGGGTTTGAATCCAGCCCCAGCCTGCCAAACCACAATGACAGCTACAACCAGAAATTGGCCGGGTGTTGTGGAGGGCACCTGTTGTTCCAGCTACTTGGGAGGCAGAGGCAAGAGACTTGCTTGAGCCTGGGAGCTGGAGGTTGCTGTGAGCTGTGATGTCAGGGTGCTCTACCCAGGGTGACAGCTTGAGGCTCTGTCTCAAAAAAACAAAACAAACAAACAAAAAAAAGAATAGTTTTCCCATTGATAATTTGTGAATGATGTTACTTCCTTTTGGATCTTGACCTCCAAAGAGAGTATTCTTGCTTTTCTTTTCTATTCCTTGATTAGGCCTACAAATGTTAAAGTTGAGTACAAGGTTTTTGAATCCTATCTTCTTAAGTAGACAATAGTTTTCTGATTTTCTCTTTACTCAGTCATTGCTATTATGTGACAGTATCTTTTCTCTCTGTCTTTTTTTTTTTTTTTTGTAGAGACAGAGTCTCACTTTATCGCCCTGGGTAGAGTGCCGTGGCGTCACACTACTCACAGCAACCTCCAGCTCTTGGGCTTAAGCGATTCTCTTGCCTCAGCCTCCCTAGTAGCTGGGACTA
>CAUYON010157926.1:0-90708 GCA_963573935.1 Arctocebus calabarensis
CTCTCTCTCGCTCTGTCTCTCTCTCTCTCTCTCCCTCTCTCTCTCCCTCTCTCTCTCTGTCTCTCCCTCTCTCTCTCTCTCTCTCTCTCTCTCTCCCTCTCTCTCTCCCTCTCTCTCTCTCTCACTCTGTGTGTGTGTCTCTCTCCCTCTCTCTCTCCCTCTCTCTCTCTCTCTCCCTCTGTCTCTCTCTCTCTCTCCCTCTGTGTGTGTCTCTCTCTCCCTCTCTCTCTCTCTCTCTTCCTCTCCCTCTGTCTCTCTCTCTCCCTCTGTCTCCCTCTCTCTCTCCCTCTCTCTGTCTCTCCCTCTGTCTCCCTCTCTCTCTCCCTCTCTTTCTCCCTCTGTCTCTTTCTCTCCCTCTCTCTCTCCCTCTCTCTCTCTCCCTCTCTCTTTCTTTCTCTCCCTCTGTCTCTCTCTTTCTCACTTGCTCTCTAGCCTCTTCCTCCACTCTCTCTCTCTCTCTTCCTCATTACAGTCAATTTTCTTTGCTGAGACTTTCCCCCTTTATCTCCTTTTCAATTAATGCGCTTGCCTACCAACATTAAGAAAAATCTGCTTTTCCTTCCTCTGTCCTTAGAGCAGTAATTATTTTCTGACTTATAATGTCAAAAAAAAAAAAAGAAAGGAAGAAAAACTGACAGAGAGCATTGTGATTGCACAGGAAGAAATGGAACTTTTAAAAACTGGGCAATAAGCTTTGTAAGCTGCAGTCTAATGTTAAATTCACATTAACATCTAGCATATACATATATATATGTAATGTATATATATCGTCATGTAAAAATAGGGATATATTTTAATATAAAATTGTATTCTTGTTGTCTTCTTTCTCCAAAAAAAGAAAGGCACATCTTCGGCTTCCACATCCCTTAGTTATATACAGGATGTTCCTTTTAAACGCTAATGAATACGGATGGAGGAGGAAATGAGCAAAGGGAGGAACCAGGAAATAGCTGCTGAGCAAAACAAAATCTATTAACAATTTGTTGAGGAGTCAAATTGGAAGGGCTGCGTTCTCAGCCCTTGATCAGAGTGCTGAAATCGAGACTGGCCTAGATACATATATTACTACCAAATAGAATTATCTTAATCATCTGCTCCAAATGAATTTTTTTCAAGTTTCTGCATACGTATGTGGAAGAAAAAAAATACAGATCAAGCTCCCCCTATTAGTGTAATTCTGCGAGGATTCAGGGGAAGTTCAGCGGCATCATTCCCTGGCAAGTTCAATGACAGCCTTTTCAGTGAAATGTCATTCACTATTTCCCATCGAAT
Organism: Arctocebus calabarensis; assembly: GCA_963573935.1. NCBI lineage: Eukaryota > Metazoa > Chordata > Mammalia > Primates > Lorisidae > Arctocebus > Arctocebus calabarensis. The sequence goes on from CAUYON010157926.1 coordinate 1,273, forward strand.
TTCATAGCTCAACAAATTCTACAAAACAGGATCTAAGACTTAACACTTCTCCCAGTGAGTTTTGAGCTGAACAAGATTTTGCATTGTTCAAAACCTGAAATAGACCCATTTAATTATTTTGCTGTTTTCTGTGAATGTCACAGGACAAAACACTTTCAGAAATATCTTAGATAATATCATTGCTGTTTTTAAGAATGTGGATAATGAATTCAAACGAATCTATTTGAGAAACAGCACACTTGAAGAAAGTGCTTGAACCTGAAATTTTATCGAAAGGTACACTTTGTAGCTGAGGTCAGTTCCATGCAACTATAATTTACCTTCTCAACATCTGCAAAGAATATTAGGCTCTATTCTGGTTTTGCTATTTTCACAAGCAACTCTTCATGAATAATTAGAAAAGAAATGGCAGGCAAACTGGAAAACGCTGCCATTAACAAACTGATATTATCATAAAGGTAATAAATGCTGAGAATTTATTAAGGTAACTCTGAGACTGAGGCCCAAACGCTGCTGAATGGTTGACCATTGTGACTAAGTTCTGTGATGTCTAATCAGCTCAACAAAAATCGTCTAACCGGTTTAAGAGTCCTTTGTGGTGATACAGACAGAACGGCATGGCGAATTAAGGCCACGATATTGGTAATGAACTCAACAACACAGCTATTTTAAAAGAGGGACAGTCAAGGATCCTAATAGCCATAGTTTAGGGAACGATTCTTGCGTTACTGGATTCTTGATTTCAATGGTAATTCTCTTTGCCTCTGATCATCAAAATTTAGAACTTTCTTACTGACAATGTTGAACCATTCTCAGCCCGATACAAGCCCTCCTTTGTAACAAACTCTCCAAAGCAACAGATACAAACAGTCTCTTCCTGGAGGGCTACTTTTCCAGAGGGTTGGTGATAAGTTATTACAGTTGAACGTTTCACTATTGTTTCTAATTTGCTGTTCATTCTTTTAAACCTATCCAGTTGCTCCCAAATTAGCTTTGTCAACAGTTTCTTCTGTTCAAGTTGCAAACCACAAGAGAGGTAGGAATTCTTGGATTCATACAGTGATTTCATGGTGTTCTGTGTTGTGAAACTTTGCACTGTATGAATCTGGAATATCTGTGAAGTGTACCCATCAGCTTCTTGGTGAGGCATGTTGATGATACCAAGTGTGCATCAAATAGTACCGAGAATGTCATCTGTGAGGAAAAAGAAAATGCTTCCCTCAGAAATTCACTGCAATTAAAAGAATGCCACAACCTTTGTTTTCTGAAAGATTAACATGTGAATAAGCATTGTAACAGTTGAGGGTTCTGTTTAGACCATGAATGCTAGAGCACTAACATAGATACTCATTTGAAAATAAAGAAACCCACTGCTTTTCATGAGGCCAGAATGGCAGGTTCTATGTATGGTACCAACTTACTTCATGACAAATGCAACACCTTGGAATTGATACTTCAAACATTATCTTAAATACATTTTAAGAATACCAGTGAAGCTATGCCCTGGGTTAAGTGTTGCTCACGATGTGAACATAACAGTTATATGACTTTCTTTAAATGAAAGTGAGCAGTAGCTCAACCATGACCCATGAATGGCCCATTCCAGCTAGCATCTGTCATTCACAGAATGAAGATTTTTCAGGAAACATAAAGACTTCTGTTTTTATTTCACCATTTTCCTTTAAATGTCCTGTATAACAGGTGTGTCTTGTTTTCCACCCTTGACTGTTGGGCATATGTTGCTTTTGGTTTTGTTTTGATTTTTTTTCCCATGAAATGTGTCTTACAAAGGAATAGACTTACTAATAAAATCTTAACTTACCCACTTGGTGAAAATGACCAACTTGGTGAAAGTGAATGACCTTTGGTGAAAATGAATAGCTTCTCTACTTCCTGTTGAATTTAGTCAAGTTGAAATTTAGCTTGTTGAATCTGTCCTGTGGTACATAGGGAAGAGGAGGACCCTGGTCAGGAGATGTGTACGGGGAAACTCCCAGTACTAAAACCATGTCTTAAAGTTAAATTTCCTTCACCATGTCCTTTTAACTATGGGACATTGAAGGGGAGCCCGTTAGAGGGGAATCCAGGTGGATTTGAAATTTGGGGGAAATGATCTCTTTAGAAAGAGAGCAACCTCAGGCTCAGAGGGTAACGCTCCAATTTGGGCATGTGGTGTGCCAGGGAGGCCACGCTGAAGCCACAGTAGGGACACCAGGGATGCCTTGTAGAAGGAAACTGAGGAGGTGAAGGAGAAAGGGAGCAAAAACAGACTTACAGATTCTAACTTTTGCGTCATATAAAGCATATTGGATACAGAAGAGACCTACGGACCTGGCATTGGATGCTGAACTGTTGAATGTTTTAAGGACACGGCACTAGTGAGACCCAGACATATTCTTCGAGGCAGGAAGAAGCTGCCAACTAAAGTTGACTTATCCTAGGAAAATCCAAGTGGTCATCAGGTGGTGTGTCTGGGAGAACCTTGGGGGCCACATAAAGACACATGTCAGACTGGGGGGCGAGGCAAAGGCCAGGGCAATGCTGCAGCCTCTTCAGGCCCATCCAGGGAATGCTCTGCCAGCCCCAGAGGTGGCATCACTCTGTTTATTGGAGAAAAGGAAGGTACTTTTCAGGCTCTCCTTCCTTCACATTTTACCTGAAACTTTATCCCACATTCTTTCCTTGTGGTTGACTAAGATGAATTTTCATCTGCTTTGGATTTGAAAAAGCTTTCCTTGTTTGGAAAAAAGACAATCTACCTCTGCCACATAAAATTCAGAGTATTTTATGATATAGTAATATAGATCATGTAATGTTGTGATGGCAAGCAGCGTGGGGAGCCATAAGACAGCAGACACAAATGGGAAATTTGATCCCCTCCTTCTAGTAACATTCTTATTCTTTCATTCTCTGTTTCCAACCATGTTTTCCCGTAACTCTTACCTACCTAGGACTTCCTCAACCAGTGTCAGTCAAAAGAAATCTTATAAGCCTTAGAAGAGCTTGGGGTCTTTCTTGATCTTGAAAGTCAACATTGAATTCTCCCCTTCTAAAACACTTCTAGCCTTTATTGCTCTTAACTGGCTAGTTACTACATACTTTATGATCATAACTGCCCTATATGATGTGGTGTGTATATGTGTGTTTACATATATGTACATGTAATTTACATATATAAACACACTTGACACGTCATGTAAGGTAGTTATGATCATTTATATATGTGTGTGTGTATTTAATGTGTATATATTTGTTTTTTCCTATCATTCCACTAGACCACTATAGCAATAGTACTCAATGGGGGGGGTCACCCCCAGGGAACACTTGGCAATGTCTGGAGATATTTTGAGTTGTCACAGTTTGGGGGCTCCTATTGCATTCAGTGGGTATAGGCTAAGTGTACTTCTAAATATCCTACAATGCACAGGACAGCCCCATGCAGCAAAGTAGTAATATTTAGCCCAAAATATCAATGGTGCTGAAGTTGAGAAATCTGCACTAGATTCCACAGTCCTAGACATCATTCCATCTGCCTCCTGGCACATCCTGCCTGGTACAGGGTAGTTTTCCGTACATGTGTGTGGCCAATTCTTACTATGACACACTGTGTGTGTGTGTTTTAGAGAATCCCTTTAGCTTTGCTTACATATTAGTAATAAAACTCATCTGAGATGCAATTTGAGATTAAAATGTATGTAAAACTGCAGAAATTTTCTGATTTTTTTTCCCCTGTCTAAACTGATCTGTGCATACACATACAGTCAACTCTCAGCTAACACAATCTTTAACTCAGTTACAACTTATTGCATGACTGTGGTTTTTCCTCTGTAGTCTAAGGAGATAGCCAGACTCCCCTAGGGAATTTCAGTGATGTTTGAATGAATTTAAACATAACTTTTCTTCGTGTTGTCCTTGGTCTCCCAAGGGAAGGTGCCTCAGGATCATTATTCATTCATTTGATGACATTTTTTCCGGTGCTTTTATGTGCCAGGGGATGATTGGCTGTGGCTACAGCTGTGGACAGAACAGGCACAGTCCTCACTGGCATCTTTACACTCAGGGGATGGAGGGGAGAAAGTTTTTGTAAATAAACTTTTTGGATGTCATAAATTCTATGGAAAAAAATATTAAACAGGATTAGGAAATTGGGGGATTAGGGGGTTTGGGAGAGAGCCTGGTCAAGATTTTCTTTGAGCAAAGACCTAAAAAAAGAAATGAGGAAGCAAGTCATGGAGATGCCGGGGGGTATTCCAGACAGAGGGAACAAAAAGTGCAAAGGCCCTGAGAAGAGTTCGGAATGTCCGCGGAGGGACGAATGAGGAGACCAGGTGAGCTGCGAAGGGTGAGCCCCTTCTCACTCTGAGTAAGACATGAAGCCGTTAGGATGGCCTAAGTTACTTTGAAAGAAATACTCTAACTGTTCCATGGAGAGGAGATTGTCACAATGGTGGAAGTCAGAAGAGCATTTTTGGGAAGAGGGCGACAGTGCAGGTGAGGGGTGGTGGTCCCCTTAACTAAGAATGAGGTGGTGGAGATGGGTGGTGAGAGTTGATTAGGTCTAGAATGTCTTTTGAAAGCATTGCCCACGAACTCAGTTTTGAATGTGTGAAAGTTGAGAAAGAGTTCCAAGATCTAAGCCCCGAGAGATTTGAGGAGATGAGGACGAAAAGCCAAAAAAATCACTGATGGGAGAAGAAAGAACAAAGATAGGGTGGCGGCCCAGAAGCCCCCATTTCAGAAAGGGTTGCCAGGCAGCCCTGAGGACTCCTTGAGGTTTATGGTTGTGAAATGCAAGTTAGACTTATTTCAAAAGGGAGAGAAATTCCAGCCACATGTAACTCCTGGGCTGTGCGCACGAAGAGATGGACTTTAACTAGAATAAGGTTTTCTCCAGATACTATGATTTAGGAGGGGAACAGAAGGGAGTATAAGACAGAAAGTGGTTATAAAGGTGGACCATGAACTCTGTACTGTGTAAGAAGAGAAGGGGGACGTAGTGGGTCAGTGAATTGGAGAATCAAAGAATTAATAAACTAATATCATCCCTTCAGGATCTTATATGATCATGTAGCTCAAAACTGTATCCTTAATGAGCCTTAATGAGCTCTGTGCCTGCGTAGAAAGACTAGGTATGAAGGCACGAATGTCCTGCTGATGCTCTTGAGAGCATCAACAATGCCGAAAAGAGGCAAATGCCAGGTTCTTATAAGACCTCCCTCCAAAGTCATCATCAGGTTTCTAACTGTGATGATGAAGCTTGGTCACACTGGCGAAGTTGAAGTCACTGATGATCAGAGAGCTGGGAAGACTGTTGTGAACCTCACAGGCAGGTTAAAAACATGTGGCGTGATCAGCCCCAGATTTGATGTGTAATTGGGAGGTCTAAAAAAATGGCAGAATGATGTGCTCCCATCCCATCAGTCTGGTTTCATTCTACTGACAACTTCAGCTGGCATCATAGACCATGAAGAAGCAAGAAGAAAGCATGCAGGAGGAAAAATCTTGGGATTCTTTTTTAGGGATATAATACATACTTAAAAATAAAATGCCTTAATAGGAAAAAAAAAGGAATGGTAAATTAATAGAAAACTGAAAAAGAATACATCAGTTTCATAATTATATTTGAAATGGCATATAATACTCTTATGTTTTCAAATCATTTCCAAAGATCTTTTTCTTATTTTATATTCTCAAACATATCATGGCCAGAGAAGACCGCTTTACCAAAGTCTCAGGAGAGTTCTAGACGTCTTAAAAGAACGAAGTTATTACTTTTATTTTCTAGATTACAAAACATTGTAATGCCTGTAAAACATTTCAAATATTCATTTGTCTTCTAAATTAAATGTATAATATTGTGTGTTTAGCTGAATATGGTTTCTTATGTAGTTATTTAACTTTTCCTAGCAAAATTAAAATATTAGTTTTCAAACCAGACCCACATATAAGGGGTGATTATCATCACAGATATGTGTACTATTTATTAAAGTAAAATAATAGTAGTAACAATGACTTTTTTTTACTTTTGAGACAGAGTCACACTATGTCACCCTCAGTAGAGTGCTGTGGAGTCACAGCTCAAAGCAACCTCCAACACTTGGGCTTAAGCAATTCTATTGCCTCAGCCTCCTGAGTAGCTGGAACTACAGGCACCTGCCACAATGCCCAGCTATTTTTTTGTTGCAGTTGTCATTGCTCTTTAGCTGGCCTGGGCCGTGAACCCACCAGCCTCAGTGTATGTGGCTGGTGCCATAACTACTGTGCTACGGGCACCGAGCTGCAACAATAGCATTTGACGTGTCCATGGAGATTCATAAAATGGGTCTTGAAAAGTGTTGAACTTCGATTCCATGTGTTTATTTGGTTTCCACTTTTTGCCTTCACAAAATTGAAAAGGCTTCGAATATAATAATAATAATGTTTAAGATAAGAACTAGAAACAAAAACCTCGTAAAGAACGAAAGAAGACAAATACATTCGGAAAAGAATTCAGACAACTGATGCAAAAAAATATTGAGCAATAATAATAATAATGCAAAAAAAGTAACATTCACATTGTCAGATAAAAATATGTTTATCATAGAATGCTTTGACTCTGAGGTTCACTATGGAGTCATCAGTTAACTTCTTCCTTTTTTTTCCCCCCAAAGTCTGAAAAAATAGACAACTAATATTTATAAATAAAAAAATAGAAGATAATTTCAAAAAACCAGATCATGCCAAATCCTATAGACAATAGAAAAAGAAGAAATACTTCAAAATCATTCTACCTCATCTGGATATACCTGATATTAAAATTGGAAAAAATATATTATTATAAAAGGAAATTACAAACATATTTCACTTATAAATGAGGATGCAACATCCTAAACAACATATTAACAAGTTGAATTAAGAGATAAATTTTTTTTTTTTCTTGGATAAAGCTTTGTCAAATGAAGCCATGCATGTAATTCTGGCCATTAAGTATTCTTTAAATGTCTACAAGGAAATCATATTAAGAAAAATCTTCATCTTTATTGTCTACATTTCCCCAACTCCAAGACTTTGTGAACTGTTTACTTTATTCCTTTCACCCAAAATGTTCATTGCCCCTATTTTTCTAAAAGATGAACTCTACTTGCCCTCAAGGAAGATTCAGGGTACAAGTCCTACAAGACACTTTTCCTAATTCCCTTCAAGCTAAATGAATTTTTTCTGCCACATCAATTGCTTTGTGTCACAGTTTTGTTTTCTAGTTATCTGAGCACCTATTCTCTTACCTACTAAATAAGCTTCTGGACAACAAGATCTTTTGTACTTCTAAAGAGGTGCTAAAATGAATGCTTACAGTGCATTCATAAGATAATGCATTCATAAGATAAAAGTCAGTGCATTCATAAGATAAAAATCTTTTGGAGGATAGCTGGCTTAATTACATAAGGTGCGCCAAGGGCCAACCTAGGCTGGGAAACGCAAAGGTCAACCATGAAGTGATCTCTTCTAGAGGGACAACTGGAGGACAAGGCTGTTACTGCCTTCCTAGGAATTCCAGGCAGCTCTGGAGAGGTTCTTAGGAAGCAGTTAGGTTCAGAGTCTTGGGTTTCCTTCCTGCGTCTGCTGATCTCAAGAGTATCTCGGCCAAAATAGATACTTTCTGTTTCAAACTCTCAACCAAGGAAGATTCTAGAAGCCTTTCTGATTTGCTTAGGAGTCAGAAATGGCAGTATAAATAATGTGTAACTCAGGAAGGTATCATGGATTGGGGTGAAATGCTTATTGTTTTCCAAGAGAATTTAAGTTAGCAAACTATAACTGTGTTATTATTGGTGCTGGTATTAACTTGGCATTCCTTAACTACTAAATGTATTTGAGTATTTTCTTGCTCCATCTCCTACACTGGATGGAGTCTTCTGGCATCTGTCGTTCAAGACTTTCCTTCCTCCTCTGGCTTCTCCCTCCCTCCACCCCACCCCTACCCCACACATACGCAGGGTAATATGTGCCATGGCTTCAGGATCCTCCCTCATTCTTGCCTTTCTTTTAAGCAACTAGGATTCCCAAGTTGCTGACAATGTTCCTGGCTGTCTTTCGCTCTCCAGCCTTTCCAGTGTCCTACTCTTCTCCTAACCAGTTTTCTTTCCATCAGGACCTTGACATCTGCTCCCCATTGCAGTAACTTATTCTCTAATAAACTAATACTTTTCTGATGAATGGTAGGATATTAATTTTTAAGTTTTTTTTTAACCTTAGTCACATCTCCTATTCTTCCTTACTTGATAACACTCACATAGTCCTTACTTTGGTCATCAAAACATCATCTTCCCCAAATTTTACCTGGTTCAAATTGTAACATTGCACCTAGCCTAGTTCCTGGCACATAGTAGATCAGTTCAATAAAATATTTATTGAATGAGTGAATGAATGAATGGGTTCAAATAGTGATGGTGCTTGGCTTCCTGGCGGGATAAAATAAAATCTAGATATTAATGAGAGAAATATTCTTAGATAGTTACAAGGTTGCTGTATCATGATTCACCTTCCTTATAATTTTCCATGAAGCCAATCCCATATTTCAAAAAAAAAAATTGATTTTCTACCTAGTTACCCCTCATGCTTTTTCCCCCTATTTGATTTGATAATTATTTCTGCAAACAGGTGCTTCTTATTTAACAATTCTTTTAAAAAGATTTCATGAGATTGACACTGTCTTACTTTGATGGAGGTACCAGAAAGAGGAAGTCTGGTCACCATCCGCCGCTTTCCAACTATCCTCATCCTCCTCATCTTCCTGTCCAGTTCTTAACCACCATCACTCATAAACCTCAGAGGCACATCCAATATTTTAGGGAAACTAGGGGTAAGAAAGCTGAGGTTATAGTTAGGGTAGCTGCCTTATTTTATAACAGATTGTATTGGAAACTTAAATGAAAACAAAATTTTAAGAACTCATTTTTTTCATACAAATAATCTTTTTAAAAAAAGAAGTGTTCTTTCACACATAAACATGCAGATCTGGCCTATAGGAAGGCTTAAGAAAGACATCTTCTTCTCTTGTCATTGGGGAAAAAAACCAAAAGAATTGTTGGGTTGTCTAGATTTTTGTCGAATTTGTCATGATATCTATGAAACCCTGACTGAGTTAATGTCTTGACACAAGCAATCATGAGCCAGAGGAGCCATGGTGATGGCAGACTCATACCCTTGATGCTCACATTCCCCTTTCCCTCCCTTTTTAAGGCTACAAATATGGAAAGAAAATGGGGGAGAGGATGCAAAGACAGTAAAGTACCCCACGTGCAAAAATTAGACTTTTGCATCAATGGAAAATGACAGTTCCCAAAATTTAAAAGGTGTGCACCTGCAAATGCTTCTGTTCATCTTGCTTGCCAAGAATCCGGTCGTGTTCACAATCTTCAGTCATGTTCTGAATGTCCAACCTTTCTTTCCTGCTTGAAACAGATGCTACTTCCATGCCAGTCATGACCACCTGTTGTCACCATGTGTCATGTTGAATCACATACATATATATATAATGCCATTCCACCATCTTTTCTCCATCTTGCATTTCATCCAAGCATGCAGTATGCTATTACTCTGCTCCTGTCTACACTCGGTATACATTTCTGTTCTTCCTTGCAAGACTGCGAATGCTTCGGCCACTCCAATCGATGCAGTTATATTGATCTGCTAAATACAGTCATTTGCGTGAGCTGTAAACACAACACTAGAGGGCAGCACTGTGAGCTGTGCAGGCTGGGCTACTTCAGAAACGCTTCTGCACAGCTGGACGATGAGAATGTGTGCATAGGTCAGTTCCACTATAATTTCAGCTATTGTTCTGTGCCTTTTGAGCTAGGGGGAGCTATTTAGGGTGGAGAGGCTGGTGATTTGCACCGCTGAGCCAAAATGAACTTTTGCAATGGAGCAAATATCCTTTTGGTAGACTTAAAATTCACTTGTACTCATTGGAATCATAGTTGGGAATTACATCGTAAACCCCTATGTTGTTGTTGTTTTCAAGATGTTGATCTGAGAAATTGTGCTTAAGAGATGAAGAATTTTCTGTCTTCTTTCTTTTTCCTTTTTCTTTTTGTTTTTGTGTTTGCATGAAATTTTAAAACCTGATAATTTCAAATTGATCTTATAGCCTTAAATTATACATTCACCTTTCAAAGTGGAAACTCATTATGCGGGATTTAATTACAGATATGAAAAATTGGGGTACAAACTCTTGCACGCAATTGGTGGCCAACAAGTATTGAAGGATTAAAAATGTTGCCATTTGGGATTGAAAGCAGCTAGCAACTGGTAATGTAGAAGTTTGCCTGACTTTCCCATTCATAGTAATGAAATTCCATTTACTGAATCTTCCTATATCCCCCGAAGGAGGAGTAATTTCTTAAAACTTTTCCTGGCAATCAATTCTCCAAGCTTCCAAAGTACATAAGCCTTAAATCTGCAAGGATTCCTTATACACAGTCCCTTGCCACACTGCTAATGACTACCCCTGTCTCCCTGGGGGGACCAGGTATCTTTCCCACTCTGAAAAGCTTCCCCTACCTGTTGTATAATAGAACCTGTTCTTAAAAATTGGAGGCCAATGGGAAAAAATGAAAAAAATAAATGGAATTTCATTTCATAATTGATTCTGAAGAAATGCATATATTTGAAATGCTGAATGATATATGTCTGTTACCACGGTAGTAGGTAGCTATGCAGGCAACGAATTTTAAAAGTAGAATTTTCACATGTAGACCACATTCAATAGAATATACAAGCTGAAAAATGACAAGGATCTTTTTATCAAACACAGAAGGAATCCAACTAATCTATATTTGGGGGATTATTGTTCTGTCCAAGGGTCATATAAAATAGCTGCACGGGTATTCCCAATTAAATTGGGACAAGTATATATAAGTATTTTCTATTTTTTAAAGCATGTCCTTATTTATTATTTGTGAGTTAGTGGAGAAAGTACTGGACTTAGAGTCTGGACAGCTGGGTTCAAATTCCAGTCTGCAGTTGAATCAAGATCACTAACATTGATCATTAACATTAACATTGAGTCAAAGCAGGATCATTAACACAATGGTGGGGTAAGTATTATACCAATAATTTCCCCAGTCTTCTAATTGAGAAAAGTATGACAAATTAGCTCACATCAAACAGTGTTAGCAAAGGGTTTCCAGACTTCAAAGCTTAAACACTTTTTCTCAACCACTCTGACACAATTAGCAAAGCTGAGCTGGTCAGACTTTTACTTACGGTATGCTTTTTGGATGACAGCGGCAATTCTACTACGAGCTTATGAATAGGAGTTCAATTGCCTTCATGACACTTGGGTTATGGAGAATTGAAGATATTAATAAAAACCCAAAGATGTGTAGCTGAATTTGGAATGCAGAGTACATTTCACTGAATGCCATTTGTAAAAACATATAAATACCATGCTATAAATATAGAAACAACAGAAAAGGTAAGATAAATTGGAGTAAAATCTAACCATATTCATAAAATACATAAGATTAAAATGTTTTAAAATATGTAATATTATTTTAAACAAATTTTAAAAAGACCTTAAAAGAGTATATTCCATAAATTATCTTGTAGCTGTTAATGTAACCATATCCCAATATGTTTTATTCGGAGTAGTATGTTTTTATGACGTTTGACCTTTTTCCAGTCCCAAAGTAAACCATTAACTCCAAATCTGCACCTTTCTATCCAGTTTTAAGAGCTATAGTTCTGTTGTAAATTTATGTTTGCTTAGCCAACATGCTACAAAATTGCTTATTCAGCTTTTGTCTTTTAAATCATAAGCTACAAAAAAAATATGGAAACCTTAAAATTCATTTTTATATTCAACTTTAAAAAAATCAAGAATAGTTATTTTATTCCTTTTCTAGTATGTCTGTCAATTAAAATTATAGACCTTTGGAAAGTTTTATTTTATCGAGGCAAACATGTTTATATTTAGTATTTTATATTCTTCAAGCCAAGCAAAATACTTGGTAAACACAAAGATAAGCATTTTAAGTACTGTGAAAATTAACTACATATCCCCTCACATAATAAGATTCCTAAATTGTTGCTCTTTTACTAAAGGGGAAAATCATTTTTAAAGAATAAACTGAAAAAAATTGGCTGTCCAGTATGTTCTAAATTCTATCTTTGACCTTTAGTCTTTATATACATACAAATCAATCAATAGCGATTTCCTAAAAAGGTTGCTGAGTCCACTTTTCCCACTTGAGGTGCCAAGGGCAGGGATATTGAGGTGGCCTGTGCACAGGGCTAAGGGTGGAGTTTGCTCTCTTCGAGCCGTTGAAAGGCTGCAACTCCATTCCCAAGTCTTGCCTCATGAGACAGCATGAGCCAATTCACTATTTTCCACATTTAAGCTTCTCTACAGGGCTCGAGGCAGGACTGAATATTAAATTTGAGAGGATATGTCACAAATAATTGAGAATTAATTTTAATACCATTTTGTATAGAAAGCATTAATGAAAATGAATGAAATGAATGGATATTTACTCAATTAAATTTCACAGAATAAGGCATTAATATTGGAAATTTTGAACATCATCTAAGTATTTTCTAAATTAAAGAAAGGCACTTTAACAATTAGCAATACAATTTACCACCCTGGCTATGAAGGAATAGCTCCTATCTTAGACAAATACATGTTTTAAAATATCTGCATCATTTTATATTATGGCAAATATAAAATGCAGTTGACTATGCCATGTTGCCACACTGATTGCTATTTTGTGGTTACTCATGAATTTATCCATTTTTCATACAAACTCCAAACACAACTGTGTCTCCAAAGACGCATGTAATTACCCTGCAATTACATGAAGATGACATCCTTGCATGCTTCTGTTTCATATAAACTTGAGCATTAGGCAGGATGTCAGCGGATATGTGGTTCGTGACCTTGGGTAATCACTGTTAATAATGCTGCTATAAACCTTTGAATCAGAATGAAACGTGGGGTTCAGCAGTTGCTGCTAAACATATCGCAAAGTTACAATGCATTATTTTTAATTCCCCTTGAAACCTAATATCCGATAATCAGAGGTACCTTAAATGGAAAAAAAATTTTTAAAGGCGTTTTAAGTACCTTTAAATCAATTGCAGCATAACTTTTTCATCAAGCTCCCAAAGTATTTCATGTTGTTTTGTAATCTATCAGTCCCACATATTCTTCCTAGTTGCATGGAAGAAAATACGATCTTCAAAAGCCATTTCCATTAACCCAATGTCCACCATTGATCACAGTTTCATAAATGACATCTTTTAAAACTAAATTATTTGTTTTATAAGCTTAAAGGAAGGCCACACCTTCCTAGGACTGTTTAAGCAACACTACACGTACAACCTGGTCCTATGACAACCACTGGAATGTACTATGGTTTAACTTTTTTAAATTTGCTTATAATTTGGCATCTAAAACCTTATGCTAATTAATTGTTATAGGCTCATTGACTCAAGTCCTATGACAACCCAGATATAAATGCGCTCCTAGCTTACAGAATGTTAGTGATTCATTTTCCACTTACACACTCTAAATAGTAAAATACATATTACAGTTTTTTACTGTAGATACAAACTTGTGGTATATACAGACAAACATTGAAAGCTGCAACAAAATGACTATTTTAAACTATTCTTGAAACAGCTCTCTCTCACACACACACATTAAAATAGAAAAAAACGCCAATTTAAAATAAAACCCTAGTTATTAAGTCCAAACAGCGCCAGGAAAGGGAGAAGCATTTTCAAGTTTATTGAGTTTTATTTTGACATACATACATCACTATTACTCTTATAAATGTTTGCTTTCTGAGACTGCTGAGCTCTAAGCCTGACTTAATTAACAGGCAGTAAAATCATAATTCAAAGGCGCCCCACATTCTTTTAAGAAACTAATTAGTTTGTATGACCCAAGGTCGGAGTTCAATGCCTGGCCCCTCTATTGTGCTACACCCTGATCCCTGTTGCAATCCTAAGACGCTCACCTTGATTACATTAAGCTCAGTTCTCAGCTTTTCTCTTGGTCGCTTTGTCGGTATGATTTTTGTTTTGTTTTTTGCCAGGGAACCCCTTCCTGGGTCCATTTTAGAATAAAGAAAACTGAGAAGCATCGTAACCTGCCCGAGGTTACAAAGAGGGAAATGAGGAAAGGAATATCGGCCCCCCTAATCCCTAAACCTCCAGACTACCTGCTTTATTTTTCAAGCTGATGGAAATCTAGAATTCTCATTTCGGGTTCAAGTTTTGAGCAAAATAGAGCTTCGTGAGGGAAAATATCCTGTATAACAATACAAAATTCAAGAAAACATTCTCTTTTTCTCATTACACTCATTTGCATTCTTCTCCCAGCAGACATTATAATGAAAATTACACATCTCAGATTATTCCTATATGGAAATTTGTTTGGGGTTGCAAAATGTATTTTTTCTTTCATGATTGTTAATCGAGGCAGGATAAAAGCCGTACTCACATGTCTATCCCGCACAACTTCTAAAGGCTCATCACAAGGCAATATGTACACAAATCAGTTAAGGTACTGTCCCAAATCATAAAGTAAAACCACCTTGGAAGGAGCAAAGTGCATGCATACTGCACTTTTAAAATGTTCAGCAGTTCTCAAATATTGAGTGTAACGGCTAAGGCCATTTGAATAATTTAAAACAGATTTTACACTGATGGCATATTGATTTATCCTTGATACACAAACTTCTCATGGTATTCATTAAACCATCTAAAAACGCCCTAACAAATGGAATCTACATTGTGATCTATTATCAGTGAAAAGGATGATGTCTTCTATTTCCTTGGAAGTGTTCAGCTGATTTCCTCCCAGCTCATAAAAATGACATCATGGAAGGCTGAGCAAATAAACAAATGGTCCTGAAATCGCCATATTTGCTGAAGCATTTCATTAGTAGACGTCTTTCTTTAAGTAAGCGACGCATTTAAGTAAGTGATGCTCCTGTGTTGATAACTGTAAGCTGTGCGGACGTGTCTCCAGCCTGTGTGTTGTCTTGTTTCTACAGAGTGTTATTGTAACCCTTTGGGCTCAATCCATGATCGTTGTAATGGCTCAGGATTTTGTGAGTGTAAGACTGGAACAACAGGGCCTAAGTGTGATGAGTGTCTGCCGGGAAATTCCTGGCACTACGGCTGTCAACGTAAGTAACTCTGGGAGCTGCCCTCTGCCTGCTGTAGCATGGCTGAGTCTGCTTGTCTAGGCCGGTGCGTGCAGCTTCTCAGAGCAGAAAAAGACCCAAACCACTGACAATCTTTTAAAGCTACTTAAGGCCCCAGCCTCTGTAGTGGAGAGCAATCCATCAGCTGTCCAGCTGACTTGTTTGAAGCTCATCTCCGTCCTCTCTGATAGCTGGAGGAACTTATATTGAAATATTGTATGGAGATCCATGTACCTGGCCAGACCTTAAATTATGTGGCACAATAGGGACCCAGCATGGAAATCCTCGCCACAGAATGAAGGGTGATGTGTATGTGGTTAATATATTTCTTGAACTGAAAGCTACCCTGCAGCTCCAGAGTTCATAAATTAAATGATATCTCCATAACTTATGATAGTCCTTGCTATCATACCCATCACTGTATCTTAGCCAAAAACCTAAAGGTAATAAATCTCAGGGATATTTAAATGCCGGGGTGAAATAAATGACAAAAGTCAATATTGATTTTAAGCCTCTGAGGTTAAGGACCTCAGGGAGCCTTAGACAAATGCCATTTGGGTTCGCCTTCACTTCTCTGGAGATCATCGGGTCTCCTTCAGAGCTTGTCGAGGCAGGTGGCATGTGAGTGTGGACAGGGAGCATAAATTTTAAAAATCAGGGCAGGAGCTTCCTTCTGTCATTTATAATCTTTTCTGCCTTTAAATTTGCACCAACGTTCCATTCCGTCCATATACACTTAGCTTACTGATGTTCAAGAATCTCAGGGCGTATCTTCCGATAGAAAATAATACAAGCCACACATGTCATTTCTGACATGTTTTTACCCATGTTAAGAACGTTAAAAGAAATGTGAGAAATTAATTTTAACAATCTGTATAACCCAAAATATATAAAATATTATAATTTTAACATATGATTAATATCAAAATGATCGAGGGTAGGCTTTCTTCTTTGTCACACTCTATTGAAGACAGAGTGTCTTTTATACATACAGAACATCTCAATTAGGGCTGGCCATATTGTGAGGCTTAATAGCCACATGTGTCTACCATATTGAACAGCACAGCCCTGGAGTTATTTTTGCTTTCTTTTCCCTTGATAAAAAGTCAGCATGCAGGAACATTTAAAGCCAGTTACTATGGAAAACTATATATTATTTCTACATCATAATAAGAAAAACATTTCTATATTCTGTGTAATAAATTCTGTAAGATAAATTTTGCGGCAACTGCCTAGATCCAATTTCTACATACAATTCTATGGAAAATTATTGAATGCACTCTGTCTGCTATTTGTGGAATATATATAGTCATCTGGCAGCTATGCTTCTTGGTAATGTGAGGCCTAAGTGAAACGCCAGGGGAAGCAGTGAACTGCGGCAATAAGTTGAAAATTTGGCATTAAGCAG
Organism: Arctocebus calabarensis; assembly: GCA_963573935.1. NCBI lineage: Eukaryota > Metazoa > Chordata > Mammalia > Primates > Lorisidae > Arctocebus > Arctocebus calabarensis. The sequence continues at coordinate 17,881 of CAUYON010157926.1, forward strand.
GTCAAGTTTAGGAAGGAATCCAGGAGGCGGGAGGTAAGGGGGACAGCACTGAAAGACAGTCACCCGGTCGGAAGGGAGGCAGCTCGCCTGCACAGAAGCCCCAGACAAGGCCAGGGCTTAAAAGGCCTCCCTGCGACACTGTCCCAGAAAGCCCGAGTCCTGCCAAATCTGAGTGAGTTGGTGGCTGTCACTCCTGAACCAGCTGGACATGGAGGCCTAGGGAGGATGTCAGTGGGAAGAAGGGAGGGAGCCAGCGAGAGAGGGAGGCTCAAAACCAGCACCAAGGCGGAGGCAGAAAGAATAAGGAGACTTTCCGGGAAAGAAGAGAAAGTCTCAGGTCCAGTTCCTGACGCACCAGGAGCTGATGACTGGACTCCTGCAGGGTAATAATCAGGGCAGAGCCCTGGAGAGGAAAATAAATTCATCCTACCTTGGGAAAATGTATTCCAAAAAGGGCCCAGCCCAATTCTTCTATATTAATTATTGGAGCATTATTAAATGATATAATGCTACCAAAAAAATTTCTTTTGGAGACAGAATCTCACTCTGTCACCCTGGATAGAGTAGTGTGGCATCATAGCTCACAGCAACCTCAAACTTTTGGGCTAAAATGATCCCCTTGCCTCAGCCTCCTGAGGAGCTGGGACTACAGGCTGCTACCCTGACGCTCTGCTAATTTTTCTATTTATAGTAGAGACAGTTCTCATTTTTCTGTGTTTAGTAGAGGATGAGTCTCCTTCTTGCTCAGGCTGGTCTTGAACTGCTGAACTCAAGCAATCCACCCACCTCTGCCTCCCAGAGTGCTGGGATTACAGGCATGAGCCACTGTGCTCCCGGCCAGTGCTACCAGATTTTCTGTCTGAAATCAGAAGACTGGATTTAAGCCTGCCTCTACCACCTGAGGGATGTCCTTTGTGATGGACATGTCACAAAGCCCTGTGAGGTGCCGCACTTCTGGGACCTCACATGCTTGCTGTGTGCACCTCCGAGGTGGGAGAAAATGCGTTTGTGCCGTCCAGTATGGACTGAGTAGCTGCTGTGACCGAGGGACTGGGCTAACGGGAGGGGCCACAAGGATGAAAAGAGACAGCAGCTGGGGCCATGTGGCTGTGGAGTCACCATCTGGAGCGAGAGGCTGCGCTGTAGGCCCACAGTTACGCTGGAAGGGAGTCGGCTGCCGGAGAGGAACGCACCGGCCCCTTAGTGGTAAAACCCAGACAGGCAGCGAGGCTCCCCGAGCGGCGAGGTGCAAGCTACGTCCTGAACAGTTCTAGGAGCGTCTCAGGAGAGAAGTGCTGGTGGTTGAGCTAAACGCTGTGTTCTGGAAATATGAAATAGTTTTCATATGACAACAGGAGAGCAGTGTGTGGGGGTTGTGTGCATGTGTGCCTTGGGAGGTTGAGAGGAAAGGAAGAAGTTAAAGCAGCAGCAACCGAGGTTTCCTGCATTCTAAGCTAAGGGGTGCTCCCTTTTAAGGGAGGAAGGTGGGAATCAGCTCATGGACGAGACGTGAGCTCCGTCGTATGACTTCAAGCAGAGGACTGAAAGGGTCAGAGTTGTTTTTTGAAAGATTATTCCGGCTATTCCGAAAGGGAAGGCCTGGAATGGGGTGGGCTGAGATTTGCTAGCTGTTTCAACTTGACATATTTCATGCACGCCTCTGAGCAGAGAAGAGTTGTTTTCCCTTCACTCTTGAATCCTCTTTCCTTCTCTCAGACCTGCCCACGGAGGGCTGATAGTCTATGTTAAAATACAGGAATGTTCCGTCAGGTAGGTGATAGCTGCTTCACCACGATCCTGGAGCCTTCCCGTCGCTTAGACTACACCCAAGCTCCAGCAGCCAGCAGGGCGACACCCGCCACAGTCGCGTGTCTCCACCCCTCCCCGGTGCCATCGTCGTTCTAGGAAGCTACTATTCTTTCCCTTTCACCCCTCTGTTCTGTTATGTGAACACACTCGGAAATGGCCTCCAGTAAACCTCTCTGTCTCTCCTGCCTCTTCCCTACCCTCTACACACACTCCTGCTTGCGCCGAGTTGAGCTCATCCTTGGCTTGTCCGCAGTCTGGGTGGTGAAGTTTTAACCTGGCAGCAGGAAGTCAGTGCCAAGCAGAAACCCAGTGGCAGAGCGGGGCAGACAGCGGCACTGCAGGGCAAGATGAGAATAAGCAGGCATTTAGGGAGGCAGTGCCGGGGAGGCCGTCGGAGGGGAGGAGGGAGAGTCCGAGAGGTCAAAGCCCAGGGCTCCCCTCCCCCCACCCCAGAGGACTGGCAAAAGGATCATTGCGGGACTGTGGCCCAAAAGGACGTGGGATTGGGGATAGAATATAAAGAAAGGGGATCCCCTTACAGACACTGCCATTCCCATCCTGTGAGTGAACAAAGTGAGTGTGCTCTTTGAGTAGGCTCTGCAGTCAGTCCTGGGATGGAACCCCGTCTGCACTTCATCCTGGGACTGAATCCCATCTGTACTTCATACTGCAAGTCTCGGGAGAAATTCCTTGGGCTCTCTAAGCCTGGTGTGTCATCTAAAATGGAGGAAATAATAGCATCCAACACTTTCAGTAATTGTGCAGATTCAAAGAAAATAATAAGTGCAGACTCATGGTACGCGGTAAGCCCTCCATTATAATTACATGTTGGCAGGCAGGAATCCATGTACAAAATGTAATTGTACATGTTAGTGCATAACCTGCAGTGAGATCAGACACTATTACAGCATCAGACTTTTGACTTGGGGGTTTCTGAAAAGCCCCTGGATTAGAGGCGGGGCTTATTCAAGAGACTGGAGCAAAGTTGACCCCAAAAGTGATTGTGTGTCTTTAGCTGGAAAAACTTAAAAACTCCAGGCTCATCAGCAGACTTTCTACCTGAAGGGGCCACTGATTACGTACTCCACAAATGGAAGCTCGTCTCTGATGTGAAAGGAGAAACACTTGTAAACCACCAGGAGGAAGGGCCTTTAGACAGCATGGCACAAATAATCCAGGACGTAACTCAGAAATAAAACGATGTCAAAGAGGCTTGGCAGAATTAAAATTAGTGGGGAGGTTGCCCAATAAAAGACAGAGACAGTGAAAAGAAAGAGAAGATTATTTAAAATATATATATTGTATGTATCTGTTGAATATATTTTTGAAATCAGAAAAGAGCCCATAGGCCAAATCCCAGAGAATAAAACTTAACTGTTCTAAAGAGGAAGCAACATTCCAGGCTTCACATAAAGTATGAAGGGTCAACGTATATTGGGACGTAATAGGACACTTGTTAACTTGTTACCACACTAGAAAGAATGGCTGTAGAGAAGATTTGTGATTCTTTTAGTTTAGAAGGAGGGAAATAGCCACTTATAGGAGTAATGAGGCCAGGGAGGAAATGTGTTGTCTCCCTGGAGGGTGGAAGTAAGAAGCATTGGAATGTTCTGCAGTGTTTTTGAAGCTACTAGTTGTTGTCTAGCTTTACGTAACTTGTGTGAATACTAATGACACTTCTGCAAGAATTCATAGTTTGCATATTTGAATTAAAGTCAAAAGATATGGCGACATATATTAACTATTATGATTTGGAAGATGACAGCTCGAGGAAAACAAGAGCTAAGCCCACATGATGAGGAGGACACAGATCCAGTTGTTGGACCATCGCTGACAATATCAGAAGAGAGGTTTAGGAAGAGATCAGTACATATATTACCAAGAACAGGAAAGGTGTCTTTAGCAGGAGGCTCAGTAGCCTGATCACAAAGATTTTTAATTACACAGAGGAATATAGAGAAAATACCCTGCTAAAGCTATCAAACCAGGTATGACAGCATGCTAGAGTTAAAATAGAGAGAGAGAGAGAGAGAATATTTATTTTTATGAGAAGGACAAGAGAAAGTTTGGGGAACCAAACTCCATGGCTTAGATTTATCCTCTCCCAAAGCATCCATGATATCCATGTGGATTTCCTACTGATCCTGTAACTGGTTACCACAAATTCAGTGGCTTAAAACAACACAAATCTATTGTCTTCTGATTCATAGTTAGAGATCCACAGGGGTTTCATGGGAAACCCTTCTGCACGCTCTCCAGGAGATTCTGTTGTCTGCCTTCTTTGACTTCTGGAGGCCGCCTGCATTCCTTTGCTCATGGCTCCCCTTGTCCCATCTGCAAAACCAGGAACATTTCATCTCTGGTTTTATTCTACCATCTCCTCTTTCTCTCACCACAGCTGGGGAGAGGTTTCCACTTTTAAGGACTCATAGGAATAGATTGGAAACACAAAAATCATCTAGGATAATATTGCCTTCGCAAGGCTTTTAATTTAATCACACCTGTACAGTCTCTTTTGCTATGTATGGCGACAGGTTTTTGGGGAGTAGCCTGTGGGCATCTTTGAGGACCTGTTAGATTCTTCCTACCTTAATAAACATCAAGAATGCCAGCTTTTATTGCCCAGGGATAAATATGCAGATATTAGGGAGACGAAATGAAACCCATGCTGGAAATAAAGATAGGCAAAGGTAAAGCATATTCTAAAAAAATGCACAAAGAGTTAGGAAAGACTGATGTAGGTGTATAGAATGCACTGGAAGGCAGAGACAGTGAAATGGTCTTCAACGAAGTCCAAAACCTGTATGTAAAAGGTATATTACAGAGCATGGGGCCACTTAGAAGATACATCGTCCAGAGGAAAATTAGAAAATTCAAATGCCCTATCTTTCTAAATGGATGAATTCAAACATTAAGATTTCTGCTAACATTGTTTACTTGCATGTATGAGAAAGTCTTCACCCAAAAGAATGGAAGAGCAGTTAGGGGAACTCCTAGTACCCTTATTGTTAGCATGCAAAGACAGAGTCACGTAAGGGAGTAAGTCTTGTTAAAATCATGAGGGAGGGTCCCCCCAGACATCAAAACGAATTCAAAATATTCTTGGAGGAAAAGGTAGAATGTGAGACCTCTTTAAAAATGGGTATGTGTACATAGGCATGTGCACACATGTACAATCACTGATATTTTTTGTTTTAGTCAAAACATGAATTATTCCCAATAGACTACCTAAAAAAAAGGGGAGACTTCTAAGGTAACCAGCTCGATTAACTACAGGCCTTTCGCCTGAAGATCTGATGGCCATTAACTCAGTGCTACAAATTCAGGCTAAAAAAAATAAATTGCAGAATTATAGATGTTGTAAAGGTAATAGTGGTTCACGCAGCAAAGATGTTGAGGTTTTTAGCATAGATTCAAGCTCAGTTCTAGAGAGTTGTCTGTCATGAGTGGCAAAGAAGCTGCCAAGGATTAAAGGAGGTTAGAGGCCAATGGAAACGTGTCCTAATCAGCCCACATCAATGGTCCACTGCTTAGTAACAAAATTTTAACACAGCAGATAGTGATGTGAGAGAGGCCTGTCTTTGATGAAGCGTTTCTCATGAGAAACAGAGTTGGAGCAGCTTAGTAAACATTTTTGCGTGTCACAGATGTCTACTAGTGTTTGGAGGACAATATAATAGTACAGGAAGACTTGTCATTCAGAAAGACACAACAGGAGCCGTGGGTGAAAGAGGGAGCTGGCTTTCAACCTAGTGTTCTCCAACCATTACACTCTCCAGCTGCCTGGAATACAGGAGGGGCACTGCGTAATGGCAATTTCCCCAGACTCTGGAGAAGCTCGAATAGAAGAAGTTGAACAGCCTTCTATGGGTGATGCGTTCTGCAGAGTTTTGTCTGAAATGACAAAAAAGTGAAAAGCCTTTAGAGCAGCGAGTCTCAACCCCTTTTAACTGTATTAAAGGTTCATGCCTTAGAAAGGTTGAGAACCACTGCTTTAGAGCCTCTGCAGCTCCCCCACTCTGACTTCAGACCAACCTCGCAGGGCAGAAGGCAGGTATCTTGAAGGTGCCCACCTCAATTAAGAACCACTTTCTTGGTCTACTTACCTTCTTTCTACACACCAGTCTCTTTAGCCACAAATGTTAGATCACACTTCTCACTAGCCATGTTCTCGGTCCTCACTGCTGGTTTCCAAAAGTCAGCAACTGAAGACTTATCTTATTCTGCTATTCTATTTTGTTACTATAGATCAGAGGAGGTTGTTTCTTCTTTTCCTCCTTCCCCTCCTCCTCCTCCTCTTCCTCCTCCTCCTCCTCCTCCTCTACTTTTTTTTTTTTTACGAAATAACTTCTACAGGTCTGACAACTAGTGATCATCAAGGCATTAAGACGATGCTTTCAGTCGCTTCTGTGAGATGAATGTGATACCTCCCTGGACAAGTACCTTGAGCCTAACTTGTAATTTTTCAATTGTTTCTACTTGCTGTCTTTTCCTATTTGCTGTGTTACATTAAAATGTCCAGTTCACATTTCACCAGCTGATCTCCCGTGTTGACTCTGTTGACAGGGAGCATGTCACTGAAATGGATGTGTCTGTGATACATGAGAGCATTTTCAGTTATTAAACATATGATTCCCCTCATTTGGCTCTTATTATCACTATCCGTCCACGTGGGTCTCATCAGTAAAATGAATGGCATCGCTGAATCCAAGTTTTTAATTTTCTTGATAGCAACTTGAACATCAGTATCATTTCCTTTGCTAAATACCGCATACATAAGAGTGATGAAAAATAAATACTCAGAAAATGGCACTCATAGTTACAGTTGTACAACTCCTAAGGATGGGAAGAAAGAGCTCTTTAAACAGAACCAGGAGGAGCCTCCCAGAGGTAATTTTAAAAGAAAAATATTATGCAGAGAGAAAAGAGAAAGCAGCAATTTGTACGCATTACAAATATGCTGGGTAGTTCTCCCGAGGGCGAAAAGGCTCATTTTGTCAGCTAGAAGAGCGAACCCCAGGGTTGCCCCCAGTTGTGAAATTTCTTTTGATTCAGCAGAAGATGCCACACCACTCAGTCATGCTAAGGGTCATCACTCTCCATTGCAGTCTTATTTTTCCGTGATTGTTAACTGTCATTCAGGATAGTTGGAAAAGTCTCACGGACCTCTATCACGTCAGGGGCCTGAAGCTCCCCGTGAGTGGTGGGGAGTGGGTCGGGGCTTACTCTGCGGGAAGTGCTTCAACTCTTCACACTCTTATGTTCCATTCAGAGCAACCATAAGAGGCAGGTACCGATGGAGCCGGCTTCAAAGCTGCGAGTTATTCACAGTGCCCTCCACAGTGGGATCATATCCTAAATGCGTTCAAATCCATAGCTCTTGAATTGCTGATGCTCGGCCTAGAACACATACAGGTAGTGATGGGCCAGACACCAATTCCAGGTACCTCTTGGCATTCTGAGACTTGCCTCCTCTTTCTCTATCCTGTACTCAGCTCAGAGAGCGGCCTCGGCTGTGACCTGGCTGGGCAACTAGCCTGTTTACTTGGCAATCCATTCTAATTAACCCTTTAACTTAAGAGAATATTAACAATGATAACAATGCCAAAAGTCTACCATTTCACTTCACAAAACCATCTATGCTTAACAGGGATGTGAAATTCTGGTGCTCATGGAAAAATGCAAGCACAAGTTTATCCGCTAGTAGCCCAAAATCAAAGCAGCAGTCTGGTCCTATCTGATAATAAGATGATCAGGAGGCCAAGTGGAAATACAATATGTAAAGCTCTTTCCTTACTTTAGACAGCGCATAAATGGAGTTTCATTGTGAGCCGTTCTTTTACACACTAATGAGCATAGGTGTGAGTGTGTGTGTAGGAGAAAGAGAATCTCAAAATCTTATAAAGCTGCATCAATAAAGATAATGTCTAAATGTAAAAATTATCGCAGGTGCAAAAGGGCTACCCCACTTGAAACTTGTGGAAGAAAGTTTTCATTCAAGTGAAGGGTCCTCACCTCCTATCAGAGCAGAATGCTGATGGAGACAAGGCACAGATAGATCACAGTGGGAAGATTCTTGAAATCTCAGTTCTAGGAGTCAACATCGTGAAGTGAAAGCAAGCCTTGCGTTTGGATCCGGGGATCTTGACCCTGTGTGTAACTGCTCCCACCTCGCCCAGAAATGTTTAGTCAACTAACTCAGCCTTCTCTGTGAAATCGTAGAAAGGGCTTAGCCATTCTAAATCTCCTTCTTGGTCTGAAATTCTACCATCTTAAAATCTCACAAATGGTTTGATCCATTTGCCTATGGACAGATTTCTGAGAAAATAATAACTACTATTTTAAAATAATAAACATTATTTATTGAGCCCTTTGTATGTGTTGAGAACGTGTCTGCCTTAACTCCTTGCACAGGAGAGGTAAGATTATTTTCTCTATTTTATACATAGCAAAGCTGAAATTTAAAGAGGATAATTCTAATAACTCAAACACCTGATAGGTGGCACAGTAGTTACTAGTGAATATTTATTGCTAGTCAAGTTTGCTGTGGCATTTTATGGGATTTTGTCACTTTTACTTTGCAGGTGGAGACAGAAGCTTTGATGATTTATTCCAGGGGTTGGCAAATTTTTTTTCTGTAAAGGGCCAGATGGTAACTATTTTAGGCTCTGTGGGCCATACAGTCTCTGTCACAACTACTCAGCTCTGCTGTTAGAGCAGGAAATTAGCCATGGGCAATGCCTAGATGAGTGAGTGCCTATGTCCCAATAAAACATTTTTTATGGACACTGAAATTTGAATTTCATATAATTTTCACATGTCAAGAAATATCATCTCTCTCTGGATTCTGTTCAATTGTTTAAACAATGTACAAACCATCCTTAGTGCTTAATAAATAGGAGGCAGGCTGGGTTTGGCCTACAGACCATGATTTATTCCCAACTCACACAGCAAGTTAGAAATGAAGAAAGAGAGGGCCCATTAAATAAAGAACAGGAGGCAGGAGGCCGGAGAGAAGATAAGGAAAAAAGATACATTTCATTAAAATGTGTCCCTGTCTTGATGTGGATATCACAGGGAGCTGATCTAACTAGTTCATGTTTATGAGGCCCTAACTGACCTTAAGAAAAATGTTAGGATTCCCAGAAACATGAGGGCTTTGACTATATAATTTCCAGGACATGATCACAGATGTATTCTGTGCCAACTGCTTAAAGGCTTTAAGAGCCAGCTGAGCCAATTTAGCATCAATTTAGTACAATCAGCAACTAATGAAAGAGAAGTCAGGGTGGCCATAACATGATCAGGACTGCTCCTGTTGGTGTGAGAAATCATTCTATTGCCTTCTGCAGGAACAGCCCATCACCTTGAAAAACAGCAAAAAGCTTCACTAAGAGACAATGACAATAATAATATCAGGCTGCTACACCAAGGGCACAGGAAAAGAAATACATGCAGGATATGTTAAGGATGTAAGTTTTTACCATTGCCTTTAATATACCAAGAGAGGTAATTATTGTCAAGAGAGTGTGTGTCAGTGCTGGAAACCCTTAATACTTTCTGTCCAATTCTCTCTTGCAGCGGTTCTTAACCTGTGGGTTGTGACCCCTTTTTAACAATGAAAATACCTTGCGGCCTTAGGAAGGCTGAGAACCACTGCTTGAGTATGACTAAACCCACTGAACCCAGCGCATTCTGGGTTACCCACAGGAATAATGTTACGGCCCATCCTATTTAAACACATCTATGTTTTTCAAACCATCTTTGTAAAGTTTTCTGTTTTTACAAATTGCAGACAACCTACAGTTGTCCATTGTTGCAAGGTAGGGGGGAAGGCCTGCATAACGGTAGAGCAGTTGATTATCTTGACACAAACTCCCATCAAGTTGGATTTCATCTTGAACTGGCACAGACCACACAGAAATTCATCCCCACACAAGTTCATTGTCTATATCCAAACTCACGCTCTGACTCATCTTTGCAGTTAGCAGTCAGGATTATCCAGACATTGCTAGATGTTTATTTTAAAGCAGAATTACTTACTAATAGTTGTTTTTAACAATATTCATTCCCCTATTCCACAAAAGTGTAGGATCAACATTGTGTATGGTAACGTCTTTTTTTTTTTTTTCCAAACTTGTACTCTGTGGGGGAAATGTGCATGTGTCTCAGAGACAAAGGCTACACAATGATGACACATTCATGTAATTTTCTTTGAGAATTACAGTCAGACCTCTTTTTAGAGAGTATTGTTGACCCCATAAATTTAGTCTGTGTGTTGATCTATATTCTTTATCATGAAAATCAATAATATGGACAACTACATTGTTCACATGGATTTTGAACGCAAAAAGTCGAAGCTTGGGTGCTTACAGGTGGGCTTCTCGCCAGGATAATTTGGCAATTTATTAGTGAGGTAATGTCACTGGCCAGAGCCACTGCATTCTCTATGATACTGCTGGCTCAGCCTTCACTAGTGCTCACACGAAATTATTTTAACACACTATTCTTTCCGAAGGCGTTGCAGCCCTCCTCTTTCCCACTCAACTGATAATTAAAGCTGCTGATTTTACAACAAGATGCTAAACTACATACAGACATAATAAATGAATTCCACCTAAATAAATCAGACCCTGACATTTCTGAAGTGAAGATTATTACTAAAGACAGTCTAGAATCTTGGGATGGAGGAATTTGTGCTTCATTTGACAGAAACATCTAATGAAACATGAATAAATCAACTATGGCAATCCGCTTCTTCATATATAGCAATGAGATCAGAATATACTATACAGGCAAACCATTTTTGTTTCTTTCATTTATTTTTGTTGTTGTGAGACAGAGTCTCACTATGTCACCTTCACTAGAGTGCTGTGGCGTCACAGTTCACAGCAACCTCTAACTCTTCAGCTTAAGCAATTCTATTGCCTAATCCTCCCAAGTAGCTGGGACTACAGACACCCACCACAACACCTGGCTATTTTGTTGTTGTTGTTGCAGTTGTCATTGTTTGTTAGCTGGTCCTGGCAGGGCTCGAACCAGCCAGCCTTGGTACATGTGGCTGGCGCCGTAACCACTGTGCTACGGGTGCCAAGCCATGTTCCTTTCACCTTTTGTTGCTAAATTCAGTTTAACCAACGTGATAGAGCTCCCTAACAGAGTCTCACTAAACCTTATGAATTCTGCTCCCTGGAAAATGAGGCTGGTTATCAAGTTGACCAAATACATGGACTTTTTCATTTAATCATTCAATCACTCATTTATCCATTCATTAATTCACACAATCATGTGTTTAACATTGATGTCCTCGTATTGCCAGGAATTAATATTTTTCATTATCAAAAGATAAATAAAATGTGATCCCTCCCCTTGAAGGGTTGGCAGTTCAAGAGGGGTCTCGAGTCTAGCAGGAACTTCCTCTTGTCAGAATCTGAGAAAATTTCTTTCCAGTGCCTCTTTTTTTAGCTTGCTTTGCTGAGCATAGATATCTCTGAGCTATAAACCTTAGAATTTTATATCCGAGTTGGGACTTTAGAAATATTGTAAAGTTAGCCATGTCTTTTAAGCCATAGATTAGCTGTTCTGGTTATGTAATAGTAGTGGTAGTGGACACTGTTTATTAATTTTAATTGCACTACGACAAACCATTGATAGTCTTTGTAATCTGATAAACCCCATCTGCAGTTACCCCCATTCTACAGAGAAATGAGCTCAAAGAAGCTTATGTCACCTGCACAAAGTCATGTAGATCCTTTCAACTTAAAAGCATGATCCTTCCACCACTAGCATCAGCATCCCTTGAGAATTTGTTAGAAATGCAGAATCTCAGGCCCACCCCGGACTTACAAATCTGCATTTTAACAAGATCTCCAGGTGATCCACATGCACGGGAAAGTTTGAGAAGCAGAGGACAAGATCCTAAGTGAGGATTTTAACCTAGGCTGGGCTGACCCCTAAGCCCCAGGTTTTTTTGTTGTGATGGTGGTGGTTGTTTTTTATCCCTCTGTGTTCATGGAAAATCAAGGGCATGCATACACCTTGGAAAAATTCATATAAGGGCAGAAACTCATATAGTATCTCACCTCATCACTTTTTATGTATTCTCCCAACCCAAATCATATTAAAATAAGAAAAATCATGAAAACTTAAACAAGTAGCCTATTTGTTTTCTTTCATCCATACAATTTAAAAGTGGTTAATATTTGATAGGTTAATAATAAATATTTTAATATGGTATATTGCATTTGGTTATGAAAATATCAAAAGAAAATAAATATACAGCAAGCTGCAAAAGATAAACTTTTATTGGGCACATGAAATAGAACATAAAATTTCATGGCAATTATCATTTAATCTATTCCTGTTTGGAAACATATTGAAAGAGAAACTCATAACTCAGTTAATTGTGATGAATTATTAATTGCTCGTTTGAAGAGCGATGAGCAGAACCACACTTGTTGAAAAACTTTCTCTGTGGCTTTAACCTTTGTGTCATTGGTTTTACGAGAACAAAAGGGAGAGAATGGCAGCAAGATTCTAATCATCCAAAACTAGAAAGTGACAAGGCAGGGAACATCTCAGTGACTATATAAAGGTTAATTGAGACTGAAATGAAATAGTTATCCCTGGCTCTACTCCAGCATACTAAAGTGTGATTCTCGCTCGGGCCCCAGGCATCTGAATTTGACAAAACTCTGTAGGTGATCATAATAGGCAGCCAGGATCTAGTCCTGTATGTTTAGTAATTATACATTCTCAGAGTTAATCCAGCCATGGACTGACTCCGGCGATTCAGAACCCCAAGTGAGACACAAGCTGGTCTCCAGTTTTTTCCTCCTAGTTAGAGTCTAGGGACCAATGCCAAGAGCACAGCAGACTGGGGCAGCTTTATAAAGACATGTTCCTGAGATGGTCAGTGATTTCTGATTCAAGAAAGGCTAAGGTCAAGAATATATTTGGATTTAGAAATGCCAGATTTGAATAGCCTCTTCCTTCTCAAAAATCAATGTTAGGAGCTGCTTCTGCTAGATAACGAAACAAACCTTCAAAAAGTGAAAGCTTTTTTTTATTAACTAAATCCAGGGATTTATTGTTTACTGTCAGCCCCGTTACTGCTTTATAATTGATTTTTCTGAAGAGAGCTGAAAATTTAAGCCACCTTAATTTCCTTTATCTTGGCACACATGATTAGCATGGGTCTGAAATATATTTTACCAGGTTCTCAATTACCATTTTTAAAATCAACTTCCTCATTGCATACTTGTCTTTATAAAATATTTCTGAGACTGGGAGAAAGCAAGTATGTCTAAAGGGGAAAATATGGCTGCATTATTCCCGTTGATAGTTTTATTCTCTTTCTTCAAAATCTCCTGTTTATGTTCAGTTATGTTTTTTAAAATGAATCGAACTATTCAAATGCATTTGCACCTGTACATTTTTTTAAATCTTGGGATAAAGAAGTAAGAATAGTGTGCCTAATGGCAGAATTGTGAAGATAGCAAGACAAAATATAATATTTTCAACCTAGGCTAATGTTCCTAAATTACAGATTCAACTAATAATACTGGTCTGTTACTATTGCACAAAAATTACTATTGAAAAAAATTGACCCCTCACTTAGCCTCCATCTGCTCGTGTATAATGGAGATAAGAACTGGACCCACTCCACTCTCTGTGAGAATTAAAAACATAATGAATTAAAATTTGTAAATCCAGTTACTGGTACAGAGTAAGGGAATACAGTGAGATAATAAAACTATAAGGACCTGCCCTTAAAATTTCATTGAAAGCAATGGGGACTGAATTAACAAATTTAAGGAGCCAATCACATTATAAACAAATGACATGACAAAACAAAAGCTGTGTAGGCTCAGCGCCCACAGGTCAGTGGTTAGGGCTCCAGCAACATATACCGGGGCTGGTGGGTTCAAACCTGGCCCAGGCCTGTTAAACAACAATGACAACTGCAACAAAAAAATAGCCGGATGTTGTGGTGGGCGCCTGTAGTCCCAGCTACTTGGGAGACTGAGGCAAGAGAATTGCTTAAACCCAAGAGTTTGAGGTTGCTGTGAGCTGTGACGCCACAGCACTCTACTGAGGGCCACATAGTGAGACTCTATCTCAAAAAAAAACTACATAAGGCATGGTTTTTCCTGAAACAAGGCTAAAAAAATGTATGTAATGGATCCTATTATGTCTTTTTTGTGGCTATTTCAAATTGCAATTGCCATCTGTCACTGCAAAATTTAAGTTAAGATTTTGTCAAAATTCAATGCCTTTTAGTTTTGCAGTTTCCAAATAGGAAAAGAAAGCACTTTATCCATTAAATTTACTCAAACCTTAGTGGCAATTCTTCATCAATTTTAGGATCATCCTAAATCCTGAAAATTACCCTGTAATGCTAAAATGCCTGCTTGCTAGACAGGTCTTGAATTAGTGTGACCCTAAACAAGCCAAAAACTAGACTGAGTTTTCTTGGTGCAGAGAAACCAATTTCTCAGGAGTGATGATAGGACAGTTATAATCCATTGAGTCATCATCAGACCTATTGGATACCTGACTATTTTCAGCTTGGTGACTATTGACACGCTTGGGGGTTTCTATGTCAGAAATGCATTCAGTTCCCTCATTTTTTTTAGAACTCCTCAGGAGATTTCCCACAGGGTTATTCTGCTATTCTTAGCAAGTTCATGCCTTGTGCTATTTTTCAGCTAAGTTACGATTTCTCTTCCTATACTAGAAAGATACTTGTATCGAGACTCTCATTTTGAAGGGAATAAGGTTGTTTATTCCTGCAGAAGATTTTTTAAACATAGCATGATTAACAATTTAATCATATCATACTGCTCTTGAAGAAGTGAGGCTAAATTTTCACAGGGAACCAAAATGCAGTGAGGACCAGAGAATGAGTTATGACTTCTGCAGTCCTAATTGTGTTCATACAAAATGTGAAGATAAAAAGGAAACATAACCACCAAAGACTGGGGATAGTGTAAATGTGACTGTCACTAGCAGTAAGGGACACAGGACTCAATGTCAAGGGTATGCGTCCATGGGTTAGTTTGCATGTGAAATGTGCCATCCCTCTACACACTACATTCATGTATTATTTTGTTTTCACATGAATGTACGTGTGATTGCAACTGCATGTTAAGTGAAGGCTCATGGGGGGGAGACAGAAATGGTATAAATTCATCACTATCAAGGAGCATGGTTGGGTTGAAGATGCATTAAACATTTATTGACTGAACCCTGCACCATCCAATGAACTGTACAAAAGGCAAGACAAATTTAATACAGCCTGCACCGTCAAGGAAATTATTAGTCTTAAGGAGATCAGAATAGAACACTTGAAATCATAGAGTGAAACAGAAGATTCCCATCCAGGGCACTTAGGGACCTCCTCATGTCTCTGGATGTAAAGGGAAGCCCGAGGAAACTGAGTAACTCTCTGGCTCATGCAATGGTTGGAATCCTGGCTTTGTCACTTACAAAGTGTCCTGTTGAGCAAATTATATATAACCTCTCTGACCTGAGATTTTACTTCTCTATAAAATATGATTATAGCTCATAAGGTTGTTAGGGAGGTAAATGAAATGCTTGTACACTACTGAGCATAATGCCTGGGCTATAATAAGCTCCATAAATTACAGCTATTATAGGTATTGCTCTGCCACAATCAAATGTCAGTAGGTAAGGTTGATGAGGGGCTGGGAAGGGTTTGCAGGTGTCAGTGAGAGTCATCAAACCTGTAAATGGAGATCCTGGTCATAAATGTTGTTTTGTTAAACAGTTTTGACTTTAACAAAGCAATTGATTCATTGTGAGTGTCCATTCAGGAGAAGGTAGGAAGTCTCCGATGGTGGACAGAGTCCTTGACCTGGATTCCTTAAAGTTCTGAAATTCAGAATCTCTATGGTTTACATATACTTTGATCTTACTGCTAGTAAGCTACAAAAAGCATGTCAAAATTTAATCCCTTTTGTGGAGGTCTTGGGGGCTGAGGACTAGTGAGAAGCGTCTGGGTCACGGGACGGCTCCCTCCTGAATGGCTGATGCTGTTCTAGTGCTGGGTGAGTTCTCACTCTGCAGAGCCCAGATGGGTGTGTGTTTGTTTGTTTGTTTTTGAGACAGACTCATACTTTGTTGCCCTCGGTAGGGTGCCGTGGTGTCGTAGCTCACAGCAACCTCAAACTCTTGGGCTGAAGAGATCCTCTTGCCTCACCCTCCCAAGTGGTTGAGACCATAGGACCCTCCACAACATTTTTAGAGACAGGGTCTCACTCTTGCCCAGGCTGGCTTTAAACTCCTGAACTCAGGCAATCCACCCACCTGGGCCTCCCAAAGTGCTAGGATTATAGGCCTGAGCTACTGCGCCCACCCCTGGGATCGGTTCTTACAGGAACAGATTAGCTCCCCCAAGAACGTGTTGTTATAAAGCCAGGATGTCCCTCTGGTTTTCTCCCTTTGCAAGTATCTACTTCCCTTTTGTCCTTCTCCACCATGTTTCAATGAAGCAGAAGCCTCACCAAAATCCAAGGTCATGTCCTTGAACATTCCATCCTACAGAACCATGAGCTGAATAAACCTCTTTTCTTTGTAAATAACCTAGACATTCTCTTATAGCAGAACAAAACAGACTAAGACAAATGTGGAAAGCAAGTATCACAAAGATAAGGCCTCGAAAGTCCTTTCTTTCTTTACTCAGGAGGTGCCCAACACCCCTGATCTGCTCCACTGGCCCAAGGGAGGTTCTAGAGAGTGTCCGAGGCCCCCAGCTGTGCTCAGGATTCTAGATGCTTCCCTCCAGGTGTTCTGAGTGAGAGTGTGGCTCTTTACTCACTGTAGCTCACTTCCCTGACTCTTGTCCTGTGTCCCAAGTCAATCCTCAGCATCAACCATTTGTTTAGTAAAAGGAAGAATTCTGTCTTGTGCCTGATTCCAAATCAAAATGTTCTTATTTTTTAACATGGTGCAGTAAAATTCAAATCTGTTAACAAATCTGGAGGTAAAGGTAGTTCTTTTACTTCTCTTTGATCAAGAAGGCAAAATACTGTCTGTTCCTAGTTCCAAATTTAACATCAGTACAGAAAATAATGTTCCTTTAAAGCCTGGATTTCTGTCCAAAACTTCCTCTGGAAAATGACAGTCAAAAAGGACACTGCAAACACATTTCCTTTCAAGAGAAGACAAGAGTTCACTGGGGATCTTTTCTTTCCCTCAGCGGGTACCTAGTTTCTGGCTACAAGAGTGTGCATTGCTCACTGAAGACTGTGTTTGAAAGCATGACTGCAGATCATGACCAGAGCCCCCCAGGGGGTTCCTTCTGTTCAGCATAAGTCCATTTTTTTCCTCCTATGTACTTAAGATTTTCCTGCTGACTGTGTCTTTCTTTTCAAACAGCCATGACTTTAATAAACTGAAAAGATAGAAACCGTGTAGGGAAACAGACTGGACTCTTGCAAATAAATGTACCCGTGTTGTGGACACTTTATACATTAAATTCCTTTTTAAAACATTTCACTTACGCACCCATTGTGTGCCGTGAATGTGCTTGGACATTCCACACACAGTATTTCATTTGTTCTCCCGATAACTGTGCGAGGAAGGGCTAGTGTAGTCCTGAGGAGAAGAAACTGAGGCTCGGGGAGTTTCATGTGGTCAAACAAGGAATAGATGATAGAGCTGTCAGAAAACCAGATCTGAGCCCTTGCCCCACATAGCCACACACTCATTGTGACGGGTCATGGTCTCCTTAGCAAAGTATCACAAGAATGGAACGGCAAGATGGACGCACATTAAAATCAACCCTCCTTTTCGGCAGGAGGGTAACAGGAGCTTGCAGTGTTCGAATCTTGGACCACAGCCCAAGAACAGATCAGTTTGCCGAAATCAATGATATAAAAACAACCCTCAGAACTCATTAATGGGAGTGCTCAGAACACAAATGAGACCACCTTCTGGATAAAAACAGGCATCCACTGATAGGCTTACCAGTTCTTTCCCACTATCACTTCATCATCTCCCAACTGGAGCAAATATTTATTCTTTGTCCTCTGTGAGCACTGAATTTTATTCCTCAGAATGGAGAACTATTCCACCCACATGCACTTTGAACATGGGAGTTATACTCGCATTCCCTGCTCACAAGACTGATGCTTAGATGCATGGAGGGGAGGGACCTTGCCCCAAAGTACAAGCAGTGTGGAGCTGTACCCCCATACACTCACACAAGCCTACAATGTTAACAGAAAGAATGGACCGTTATTCTACGGATACATTCAAGCCTAAAATCCTGTGTCTTTTCACAAAAAAGAAAAATCATCCTGACCATTTCCTCGAACCTGACAAAAATTCAAATGAGTAAACATCAAACTATGGCCCGATTAGTAGAGCCCACGTCACTGCACATATTTCTTCCACAGAAGGAAGCAAGCATGCATAAATAGTTGTC
Organism: Arctocebus calabarensis; assembly: GCA_963573935.1. NCBI lineage: Eukaryota > Metazoa > Chordata > Mammalia > Primates > Lorisidae > Arctocebus > Arctocebus calabarensis. Next base: position 36,143 of record CAUYON010157926.1, read on the forward strand.
AGGTGGTTAGTCCCTGGGTCGTACAGAAGAAAAGGGATCACCCTATTCCAACATCACCATCGCGGCAGGTGCTCTGCATCTTATTTAACTTTGGCAACATCCTTATAATAGAACATATGACTCTCTGCCTTTGAGAGATGAGGACACTAATACTTGGAGAGGTGAAACAAATTGGCTGAGGTCAGGAAATTAGAAGGGAAAGGAATGAGGCTCAAACCCTTCCAGCCCACACCAACATATGCTTATGGCTCAAGTGCTGTGCTCAGAGCCCTGTGCCGTGGCCACTCAGTGGTGAGCTTGTAGAGAGGCCACGGCAAGGAGTGGGGGGAACCAGGAAGACAGTTAAAGGTCAGACACTTACACGATGATGTTTAGAAGCAATAAAAAGTCATTATTCACAATGTCATCCAGCTGCCTACCGTGTTGCTTCTCAGGATCAAATGAAAGCGGAAGGTGCCCGTCCTTCTAAAGCAGCAGGCTCATTCTTTGTCAACAGCCGTGTGGAAACTAATGAATGCCGAGCTCACTTTGAGGGCCCAGTATTCTCAGACAGCCAGGACAGTTACAAAGTGAGTCAGCGCTGCAGTGAGTTGGGAAGTCACAGCTGTTGCACGCAGGCACTTTTGAAATGAGGTGACAGCCCTGGATAGCATGGCAAGAACAATGTGTGGATGAGCCATTATTGTGGTAGCAACTTCCCCAATGTCATGTCAGCACTACTTGGTCAGGCTCCCTCTGTTGCCCTGGAGACAAGGAATGGCAAAAATTCTCTTTATCATCAAATCATTAGCTGCTGCAGACACACCATCTCAGCTCCACGCCCTGCGCCTGTCACTCCTTCAGAAGGACACATGATGAGAAGCAGAGAGAGCTCAATGTAAGTGGCGGCATGTGCCAAAAACAGGGTCTTTGAAAACATAGATGTCACGGAATAGTCCCTGATGAGGTTATGAAAGATGCATCCATTTCAAGAAGGGATACAAATATCTCCCAGACCATAATACAGTAACCCATTATGGTAGGAGGCAGGTCATTTCTTCTTTAAAAACTAAAAACCATCTTCATGCAGTGGGGAATAAGCAGTGAATGATAAAGCCCATGAAATGCAGAAAGTAAGTTGCATTCACTTGCAATTTAAGCAGAATGAATAGATCTGCTTAGAGTAGGTAGCAAGATGATAGAGTGACCCACAGGAGGCCTTGATACCCTCCATGGCCTTGGCTGTAAGCTACCTGGGTTTCACAAAATGAAGTCCCGTTGTATACCAAGAAGATGTCTATATCCCTATTTTCAAACTTTGGACAAGAGAGAATGGGATTTGGACAGCATCAGTAAGTTCTCTCTCACTCAGACAGATGTTGGAGTCTGTGGCAGGTCTGCGCCTAATCCTGGGGGCTCTGCGATTGTACAATCATCTTACGTGAATCAGCCAAGCCTTTCTGAGAGCTCCCACCATAAGCATGTTGGCTTTGGGTGGGCCTGCTTGCTCACTGGGCCTCTGAGCTGAATTTCGGAATAACCTTTGATGTGGCTGCAGGTACCACACTGCACTTGGACTTCCAGAGAAGACTGAAATTTTGGACATCAAGTAGGAAACCTAGGGTTAGGAGTTCCATTCGGTTTCGTGTCGGTTTACAAATACCTTTGTGTGGCTCTGCAATGCACAACCTTTGCTTACACAACAGGATGCAAGACTTCATCCCAAATCGGGTAACACTGATGCTCTGATGGATTCTCAGCTATCAGAGACTCCACCATGAAGTCATTGTCCACAAGACTGTACTGGAATGTCAGGGCTCGGGTCCCTGGAATTACACATTTGGAGTATTGGGTCATGTCAATCAACGTACAGATGAATTAATAATTCTTCTGCAGAAATGCCACATACAACTCCATCCACACATGTGAGAAATGGCTTCCTTTCAGTTCTATCATGATTCTAATTCTTGGCTCATCTAAAGTTGTATTATTTGAAGAAAATACAGATCCCAAACTTGAGGCTCGCCTTCCCAGGACAGTCTTTTTTGTGCTGTCTTAGATGCACACACACAGGCTGGTTCCAATCCATTCTTCCTCATTATGAAAGCATACTTGGAGATAAATAAAGGGTGGCAGGCCTCATTCCCATTGGAAGGAAATGCTGTACATCTATTGCTCCATTTATTTTCTGGTATGAATTTCTGGTTCTTTTGGTACTAAATCCCCAATCCAATACTTCAACTACAAAGAGCTGCATGTATTGGAAAAGTCTGGGAGCAATACATTAAAATTCCATTTTCACTTTACACATTTACTTCAGCGCATGACATTGTGTCAGTGCTATAAATAATACAAAGATAAGACTCCACATGGTTATTTTAATAATTGTGTTATTTTGCCTAATTAATATAGAATTTGGGAATATTGTTTAATATCATGCTTAGTTATGACATACATGGGTTTATCAGATATTCATGCAATGTTCCAGGACAAATAGATTGGGGGAATTGAGTGATCTAGAAAATGCTATTCATTTTTTTCTTTAATAATTTACTTTTTATTGTTTTTTGTAACAAGAAAATTGCAACATTCTTTTATAAATATTACAGTCTGAATCATACATAAGCCACCAAAATAAATTATTTATATAGGTATAGACTTATGAGTTTGTAGTGCGAAGATGTGTTTGCCTCCTAATGGATTAGAAAATTATGAATCTAATACTTTGCCATAATATCTAAGAAGCAGAACATCAATTTTTTGGCTTTCTGTGTCATGAGCACCATAAAAAAATTTCTGAAGACTTTTAAAAAATCTATATATCCCTGAATTCTTAGTTAGAGATATTAAAACATAAGCCTATCCTCAAGGTGGTATGTTTTTATTTGTAGTGTTAGAGAAAAAGACTTTTCCCCATTAAAAGTTGATCTTATTTGCTTTACTAGCCCAAGTACAGATATATTCAATTCCAATATGTTTTCATCTAAAAGTGTGGGAGCGCTGTTCACTGCTTGTATAATGTTAAATATTAAAACACACAGACCAGTAAGAAGCTGGTTCAAAATCCCTTTACTTTCAATCTACTAGTCAGATGAATGTGGATGACACATTCGTCCCACTGTTACCCTACTCCAGTGGCAATCTTCTAAAATTAGGAACTGCCAATCTGGGGTAAGCAAAAGAACTCTGTATCATTTTAAATTTAACTTCAGCCTACTTTGATGCCATTAGAAGCTATTAAAGGCGATCTCTAGCCATTATGTTCAGCCCAGTAGTCTTAAAGTTCAAAAGGCAAAAAGCACTTTTCACCATAAATAAACTGAGAAGCAAAATTATTTGCAATGAAGTTTCAATTTCAGTGAAAATAAAGCAGGTAATTACATTGGTTATTACTGAGGTCACTGCCTTCATTGACCATCTGGCTTAAAACTAAAAAATAGGTATCATTTGTGACATAGACAGAAATGAGCAAAGTGGCGACTGCTTCCTTTTTAAAGCCCTGTAAATTCAGTTAATCCACATATTAATAATATTCATGAAACAATTACTGGAAAATTAGCCCCATGGCCTTTTTGAAACTGAACAAGTCAGGGAGAAAGAAAGATGAAGAAAAGAAACATATAAAGTCTTACCATTGTCATTACTATATGACAATAGTTACTGTTTTCCTTGCATAATATTTTTGCATGCCAAACCTGGTGGGCTCAATTTACTAACTCAATGTCTATAGTTTTCTTATATGTGGAATCCTATTTGTTGGATGCAAATTGTATTTGCAAATTGAAAATTTTATTCCCTTGTAAGGAATATAATTTAATATTTGTCTGCTTTTGTTCTACTTCCTATAATCTCAAAAGAGCTCAAACAAGTTTAGGAAGTTGAACGGATGTTGCTTTAAAGTCATTTTCTATGCATATTGTTGAGTTTATTTTATTTTTATTATTTTCTTTTCCCTCTGAAAAATGTCATTACCAGATTTTGATATAGCAATGGTTCACACCATGTTTTATTACCTAAAGTGTATCAAAGAGGAAAAAGTTAGACTGGCGTATTGCTTTTCTTCTTTTCTAACTTTGCAAAGCATTACAAGAATACTGTTCAAAAAGAGAGAAGGAGAAATTGCGTTTAATTTGACTTGAGTTTTAAACGTGGAATAACTTTATTCAGATATCCTTTGTAAAATCCAGGTTCTGTTCTGTTTTGTTTTGTTTTCCTAACATAGAGGCCACTAGCTTCAGGTTATGCTATTTATTCAGCCTCAAAATAGAACATTCTCTGTGAAGATCCCATTCTCTGCAATCACGTTGGAGTCTTTGAAAATACCCTTGCCGGTGTACAAAGATGTCAGCCTAAGGAAAGGACAGGAAGGTGGGAGAGAGAGCAAAGTGGAAGTAGAAAGTAAGAAGTTACCAACAGGAAAAAATAACTATATTTTCAGTTTGGGTTTATTTCTATTCAGTCAAGTCACTTGGAGTTATTCACAGTCAAGATTAACAATTTTTTACAGGTAGGGGTAGGACTCAGCATCACCACTAGTTTCTCCTGACAAAATCCATTATGCAGTGACGTTAGCAGGAAGCCAGCTGGGGGAGTTTGTTAAAACACCTTTAGAATAGAGCAGTTTAACCTAGAGCATTGCGCAAAGGAGCTGTTCCTATCCACAGTCCGGGGACGTCCAGCAAAAGTGTTCAAGCAGCATTTGAAGTCGGAGCCAGCCGGGTCCTCCTAGAGCCTGTACAGTATTTGCTGTGGATTTTCTGGTAGAGATTTTATATCTCAAATCAGCCTTCCCCTTCCTCAGTGAACCAGGTAAACACTGAGGAAGTGCAAATGAGCCCATGACGTGAAAGTACCACTGTGGCTTTCTTTTTAAAAACAAAAACAAAAATACAACTCTCTTTGTTCTTTTCCAATTATTGAAATACATTGAAAGTAGAAAACAATTTGCTTTGTCAGCAGAAGAAAACTTTTAAAAATGATTCTCAGAGCAATGCGTGTGCAGGTTGCGGCCCATTTCACCAGGGACAGAGTTTCAGAGTCACACATGGTTAGTCCTGGCTACTGTTGTGAGCTTCAGGAAACGCAGCTCACGCCCAACACCAGGGGACTGAGCCACTGAGCCCAGCTGCTGACCATTCACCACCAGGGCACTCTCGGCCCATTAGCACCTCCTGTACCCTGACATCACCCCTCTGCTCTTTTTCTCTGAAAGAGGGGAGTAGGTTTCTTCTCCGCTTTCCTTCTGAGCACTCAGAGATAGCCCCTTTACCAGGCAGGACAGATTTTACACTTGGGAATAACTTTGACGATTAAATCTCCAAAAGAAATCCAATCGTTTCCTATTTAGGAAATGAAATTATGTTTCTCTGGCCTATGGTGTAATATCGACTTCTTAATGAATATTTATATTCCCAGCAACCTCAGCCGCACTGCCAGGGAAAAAGGCAGCCCTGTGTGAAGTAACAGTTTTAATTATTTGATAGGGCTCTTTTTTTTCTGACAGCAGAATATCCTTCAGGTTTCACTTTTATACCAACCTAGAAATTAGGGAGTATAGCTGTGAAAGCTGATGTTGAAAACTGTCCATCCATCACGAGGAATGACCTTTTCTCTGAGGGGAATTTCATACTGGATTGCCAAGTGCATAATATTCCCCTGGAGCGAAGCTGCATAAAACAACACAGCAGCCCAGTGCACCGGGTGCTGATTGTGTTCTACGGTTACTATCAGGTCTTAAAAGCCCAGAAGATCGGAAAGATTTGTCTACTCCTGCCATAGGAGAGCAATTAAAATCCGTCCCAGCCAGGAGAACCTCTACAAAATCCATTATCCTTGTCCTATGCCTAGGCCCTCAAAGGATGGCTGGTGGGTGAAAGAAGCCACAGAAGCTTTCAGTTTGGTCAAGAAATGAGTGGTGAGCATGAATTCCATGCTTGGCACCGCGGCGAGAAGACAGGCATAGACCTTGCTCTCCGGGAGCTCGTGGACGAACGGAGGCAGATGGAAAATTTAGAAAAGGAATGAGCAGTGAGCGAGGCAGCAGAGGCTTTTCTACAAGGTAAAGCTGCAGCGGAGACCCAGGTGATAAGGAAGAGCCCACTGTGGGGAGCTGTGGAGGAAGAGTTCCAGGCAGAGGAAATACCTCCGGCAAAAGCTGGCGGGCAGGGCAGAGCCCGCCGATTCTCTATGTGGAAGGAGGCAGGTGGAGCTAGAGGGTGGAGCTAGAGGGTGGAGCTAGAGGCCCCGGTAAGAGGGGCGTGGTCTGATAGGAGGGGAGGCAGATAAGCCCAGCATCCAGGATCGCAGGGCCTTAAAGGCCAGGAGTACAGGTGCGGATTCTATTCCGCGTGCACTAGCTGATAAGCAGAGAAGTGCCATGATGTAGGGGTTTAAATGTAAAAAATTAAAAAATAACCGGTTCCTGCGTGCACGATGGATTTTAAGGGGGGTGGGCACGAAGCGGAGGGCAGGATCAGAGCTAACAAGACCACAGCAGCCCAGGTAAGAGCTATCAGTGGCTCGGACTATGTTGGAGGCAAAGCAGGTAATAAAAACGGATGGGTTCAGCACCTGTTGTGCTGAGAAAGTCAGTGTTAAATCTAAACGGTGCCATAGTCCGCAATAGAAATGTGCGTTTTCTGTTTTTTATTGCCCTCCCCCCATAGATGTCTTCTAATAATATTTTCTACTAATTTTTGTTTAAGGGAGAGAGAACCAGAGGGACAAAACTAATAGTGTTCACAGCATTCTGGCATGTGGACCCAGGGTGTGTGGCCTCAGGCAAAAGAGCGAGTGATGAAACTCCCGGGACAGGGAGGGATCCCAAACTCTGCCACCCACCGCCGTGTGACCTCAGGCCACTTGCCTGCCTTTGAGTCTTGGTTTCTTCATCTGTGAAACGGTTAGGATGGAAGTACCTACATGTAAGATTGAAAAGAAAATTAAATTAATCAGTGCATGAAAAGCATTTAGACCAAGTACTCAGTAAAGAAATATTAGCTGCTATTGATATTATTCTGGCTTCACTGAACTCCCCAACGTGAACCATTTAATGACATATCGACTTGTGCTTTTCCTTTAAGTTACCAAACAGGAAGAGGGGCTATGCAGAGAATTAATTTTTTTAACATCTCTTATAAGGAGAAGAGGAATTAACATTTAAGAAGTTCTTATTACTTATCCTACATTTCCAATGCAATTACATCTCATTTAAACCTCTCTTATCATCAAAAAAAGCCATTTATTAGTAAGCTTTTTTATTTGTTGGTTTTTTTATTTCTACAAGAAAATAAAATGATATTTTCATCTTTAAAACGTCCATACTAGATAAAAACATAGACTGCCTATTTCCCATATGTGGAAGCCAAGGTTCAGGGAGGTAACGCGCCTTGCCAAGGCCCCACAGCTTGGGAGTTGAGGAGCCAAGAAGTGACTCTACATCTGTCTGACTCCACAACCCTGGCTCTGTCTCCTACAGAGCAGGGGCAAGATGAACTGCACCAGGCTACCTCAATTGTCTCTTAGACTCATCAGCCAACAAACCAGGAAACTAGATTTGTCCCCTCCTCTTCTCTCAGGCCTCTTGAGATTTTCAATGTGCCTTGAATAGTTTCCAATTAGGAATGCACCCAGCCAGTTTCCCAGCCTAGTTAGCCCTCATTGATCAGGCATTCTGATGTCATGAATTAATTCATTTATGTGCTCCTTAGGAAATTCACTGACGAAGACTGGAAATCACTGGAATCACTTTTTCGTGGGGCCATTGAATCATGGCCCATTATTCTCACTTGATGGCTCTTGGCAATACAGTTAAGGAATTATTGATGTTAGCCTTGTAAACTACATCTATATCATGCAGTTTATAACTTGGTCATAAAAATGCATTTATCTTGAAATTTTGGTATGATTCTTCTTTACTGGTTGAATTTTTACCATAGATTTTCATCTTATTAGTTATGGAATGCTAGAAAAATTTCAATATGTGGTACGATTTTTTTTTCACTTATTTGCAGAAAACGAGATTGATTAATTTAAACTAGCAAGTAAATGACCTATACTAATTAAAGCATTTTTAGCTATTTAAGCATTAGATCAAAAGAAAGTCTAAGAGCACTCATCAGAAAATAGTCAACAACCAAAATTAACTTATGTTTTGCAAGATTCTGTAAAACACTTTGCTACCTAGTCTATACATTTATATTGTCTGATTATGTCTTTGGAAGTCATGTCCATATGCTGACTGAATTATAGTCCCTATCTATTCCTTCTTTCAACTATCATTGACCCTAAAATTTGGCGAATGTCCACAACACAGGAAAGTGCAATGTATGCTTTCTTAGATACATTTTTATTTGGGTGGATTTGAGAGATTTGGGATTATTTTGAAAAATACATACTTTTCCTAGACTATAAAAAAGGAAGCTGCTAATAATAATTTTCTAAAAATCAAAGCAATCAAGGTAAAGGCTTCAATATTCAAGTTTGAAATAACAACCTTGCTCTCAATTCAATATCCTTTGAATTTTGAGTTTCCTTCCCTCCACTTAACATAAACAAGGTCGTGGGCTTTACACACTCCTAAAAATGTCTGTTGCTGACCCTCTCCCCTTGTGAATCTTTTCTTCTTCTCAATCTGTGGATAAACCACCTTGCTTTGTTTTGCTGAAGCCAAGCCAGTGATAGCTTAGCCCTTAAAGTCTGTAGGTAGATTTGACAAGCTTACAAATTTATAATCAGTAATATCAGCACAAAAGATGAAACAGGTCAGAGACCCACCTGGAACAGATGCCAGTAGGCTGGAGTGATGCTCAAAATATTTGACTAGTTGGGGGAACCTGGTGTAAAAAGCAGTCCCCTGATGGAAACGAGTGGCTTGGACAAATATGAAAGGTCTCATGAACCAATGACAGGTAGCAGGAACTCAAAGAATGCAGGGTAAATGGGAGCAAAGAACTTTAGACTCCTGCATGGAACAATTAGTACAAAACAATTGAACCTGGAAGATAAAACCAGACAAGGTGATCCAAGCAGGATCACACAGCACGCCAGACTCCCTGGGAACAAGAAAAGGGTTTGTTCGTGCAGAGTCTTGGCTTGGGCATCGGGGTAAGTCTGAATGGCAATTTGGGGTTCACAATAGGTGGAAGATCTGCCTTCCACCTTTCTGCACTTTTTAATGAAGAGTATATGAGATTCATTCATTGTTTTGATCCTTGGAGTAAAATTGACTGCATAGGAGCTCAGTCCCCTGGGCGTGGTGGTGCAAGCCTGTGATCTTCACACTTTGGGAGTCCAGGGCAGGAGCATCACTTGAGCCTAGGAGTTTGAGACCAGCCTGAGCAACACATCAAGACCCTGTCTCTATATGCAAAAATTAGCCAGGTGTGATGGCACACACCTGTAGTCGCAGCGACTCAGGAGGCTGAGACAGGAGGATGGTTGCAGCCCAAGAATTTCAAGTTGCCTTGAGCTGTGATGACACCACTGCTCTCTAGCCCAGATTACAGAGTGAGACCTTGTCTCAGGAGGAGGAGGCGGAATTGAATTCAAGATACAGTGTTAGTTTAAGTTTCAGACCTTGCAGGTCTGGAAGCAGAGCTGGAGACCCCCCACCGGGAAGAAAAGGTCCTGTGCCTCTCAGGAGGTTTGTGTAGCGTTTCACTTCCAGTCACACCAAACCCCACACCTCCTCTCTCTCCCCTGTTCTCCCCACAACACAGCAAACAAAAGCAAAACATTCTAGTAACTGCTGGAGAAGGAACTTTTCTGAAACCACTACTTGGAGGCAGTAATGAAAGCTCAGATTATTTCCCATATTAGTCTCAGGAATGATAGAACTCTTCAAGACTTTAGAAATGCAAAAGTTGCTTAAAAAATCATCTTTGGGACAGAAATCATTGAGGATCCGTCCTTCTGTTATGTTACAGACAAAAAATAGATGTTTAGGATTCAGAGATCAAAGAGATTTCTCAGAATACAAAGGTAAGAGAGTTCTTTAGCATGCACAGGGAACAATGTGGAAGGGGGCCCACTCTCTGCTCAGTCTGGACAATGAGAAGACGTGAAGACAGTGACCCACCTGGGAGGGAGTGCTTGTGTTTTAGTTGAGAAGACAAGAAATCCGCACGAAAAAGAAGTGTTGTGTTGTCGGTTTTGAAGACTCAAGTGAAGCTTTCTATTTACTGAAGGGCTTTCTATCGGGCATTGTTCTAATTGAGTTACATGTATTAACTCATTTGATCTACATAACCACACAAGGACATGGATACCAGATATTAAATCATCTCTATTTGATAAATGAAATAAAAATAGGCTACGTGATTCCCACAAGATCGCCCAGCTAGTATTTGGTGGAACCAGGATTTAAACACAGGCTGTGCGGATTATACCAACACTTATACCTGTGTTTACATCTGTGTCTCGATCACCTGACACAAGGCTTCAAAAGCAGGATGGCGTTTGAAGGCTGAAACAGAGAAATAAATCTTCATAGAGGGGGCTGCCCATGAATGGGACCTTACAGGATGGATGGAGAGTTTAGGGAAGGACAGATCAGGAGCAGAGACTCGACCCAGGGTGAGCGTGTGGGAGTCCACGGACAGCGGTGTGGATGGTGCTTTGGGATCAGAGAGACCCCAGTCCTGCCATAACGCTCAGTCACCAGCAGGGTTTGGGTAAGATCCATGTGTCTCCCATAAAATGGAAGTAATTATAATAATAGCTATCTGCCAGATTGTTCGAAATATGCAGTGGGATAAGTAAAATTTCCTGGCCTTTTAATTATAGATTGTTGATTTTTAATTTCAGTGTGTGTATGCATATTAACCAGAAATAGAAAAGAAAGGTTATGCCATGGAGTAAAAGGACATGATAGGGCGATCTTGATCACTTTGTGGGGAATTCCGACTCCAGTGTTTTCTGGCTAACAGTGGGAACCCGCATGAGGTTATAAGGAAGGGAATGAGTGAGAAGTATTGTGAAAATATTTTCTGAGGGAACCCAATCTGGCTATAACATTTTGGTGCAATTTAATTTAGGGGAGATAGAGGAGACACAGTGGGATGCTATTTTAAAAGGAGAAAGGACACAGGGAATATGGAACGTGATTTTTTTTCTATAAAATTAATTTACTAAAAAATACTCATACTCATGGAGTACACGATCTGTCTCCAAGCACCATTCTAGCCTTTGCATATATAGCAAAGAACAAAACAGTCAAAATCCTTATCTTCACGGAGCTTTTATTCTAGAATAACTCCTTATTCATATAAAAATACATATATTCAAAAAATAGAAGAAGAAATGTTGAGGAAAGAGAAATGTGTTGGGACAAGATATTTTAAAAGCATGTCATGTGATTACCCTTGAAGGCGCCCACCCAAATCTTATTCATCACTGCTTAATCTAACCTGGGCATGTCTTCATTTGCTTCAAAGAGAAGCTCTAACACCTTTTCACTGTGTTCTAAATAATGTGCACAGCCTCCCAATTGTATCCAAACCAATTCATAACTTTTTTCTTTCTGCTGCTGGATCTGAAAGTCCCCGAAGGCACAGCTTCCCCACATTTCTTGCCAGGCTCTGATTTTGGTCTCAGGAACTCGCCTCTCTCTGGAGACCAGAGAGCCTTGCTCTTCTGTAAAATGCCCTTCTGCATGTTTGCGATGATTTTATTTCTCCCTTTTCAGGTCACCCGCTAAATGGATTTGTTCTTATTCACACACTTTTTTCTTAGCCAATTAACAAAGGCTTTCTTTGGATGTTGGGAAAGGACTCTGAACCCCTCTTCTTCCTTCTGCCTCACGTTTAAAGTTGACTGTCAGTAAAAGTTATGCTGCCACTTAACATTACTCACAAGCTTGTTTAAAATCCCTGTCTTTACCTAAACTTTTTCTTAAATAAGGGCTTCTGCTTTTCTCATCATTAGAGAAAATGACCAAACAGATCCTCTTCTCAACAGGCAAGCAGTTGCTTTTTTCATCTAAATAATTATAAGAGGGAAAGATGATTATTTTTGCAAATTGATAAATACTAAGTGACAGATTATTAAGGATAAAAAATGAACTAGAAGACATGGGGATATATACTCTGTGAAGCTTCGTTATCTAATGAGACATGAATGCATGGACCTGTATGAATTAACATCATTTCTGCATCCCTTACCATCTGTCTTTTTGTTGTGGAACTTTGAGCAGCGCCTGGCACTTACAAAACACTTAGCAATAATCATTGGGGTGGGGCTGAATGATCTCTTGTGCTCACAAGCAGGCCGGTGAAATGGTCTCTTTCACAGATAAAGAAATAGAGGCTCAGAAATCTTGATTACAGAAGGACCCACGGTGATATAGCTATTCAAACCCAGATTTTAGATACCACTCCAGTGAACAATTAAGTGCTCAACTTTGTGGTTCAAATTTTGAGTGTCTTGAGAATTTGTGAAAGGGAGGGGACAATGGGAGTTGCAATAGTCAGCGTCAACTTTATGGAAATGCTACGCTTACGGTGTGTCTAGAATTGTAACCTCTTTGTCCTTTCTTAATCTCACTAACATATTTTAGAAAATTTAAGAGTTTGGTTCCCAGTGCAGTCCTAAATACATTTTTGAAAATTAGCAGCCATTTTTACCTGGAGCCAGGCATCCCTAAATGACTCCTGCCATCATTCCGCATGTTCTCGTGATTCCATAATGTTGTTTTCCTCACCTTGAATTTATTGACACCAATTCATTTTGCCTTGACATTGGCATTAACAGGGAAATGGCTTTGTTTCATCCTGACATTATAAAATCACCTCCCAAGACTTGGTTTGACATTGTCAGGAGGTGGTTATGGTGACAGCAGCAAGGCCACGGCAGACAAGAGTGAATTGCAGAGATTCCCTAGAAAAAAAAATCATTAAGAAAAGTTACTGCTGCGTGATTTCAGTAGCTATTTTTCATACTTAAATATCCCTGCTGTTTAAAAATTCTCAGAGGGCTTAGACCATATTTAGAACACTCCTGCCAAGTATATATAGGAAAAATTAAGTCTCTAAGGAGACATTTGGCTGTAGCTTGACAAACAGGAACCTCAAATTATATTTTAGCTTTACAGAGTACTCAAAAGGCATCAAAATTCTGTCTTTAAAAGAACCCTATGCATTTGAATTAATGACACAATTATCTCCTTTCAGCTACAGATACTTGCATTTCTTAATACCAGGTATCAAAGGCCTGTACTATTTTCCTACCTCCTCGCCAGAATGGGGGATGTTTTACAAATTTGTCTGAAGCACTATGTGGAGCTAGATGGATGGTCCCTCCTAATTCCCACCACATTTCATAGAATACCAAAACTTTTTACCTGGATTCCTCTCTGCCTCCATTACACCCCCACATAGAATGGCTCCTGTGTCCCAAAGTTAACCAATTGCCTCTCCAATTAATAAAAGGAGTTGATAATATCCTCCAGGGCTCTGGAGCCCTCCCTTCTTCCTGTTTTATTGTTCGCAATGCCCAGATCATAATAGATTTGCTTAAAGGAAAATGGATGCCTCTGATCTCTTATTTTAAAACACTGGTCACCCTTCTGCCCTCCTCGCTGTCTCTCTTCCCTAAGGATGCATTATGTCATTGAAGGAAGAAAACTTAGCACACATCGCCATTCTCTTCCTGCTAATTTTTTCCATTATGAAATCCTGAATGGGACCCTCTGACAAATCCTGGTTTTCAACCTGAGCTGGAGTTTCCAAGAGGCTTGGCGGTTTTTCCTGGGGTCCCTAGTCAACTTCTTCTTCCATTCCCTGCTGGATATTTCTCCCCTGCCTTCAAGACCTGCCTTCCTCACTTTCCTTTGTCTCCGTACCCTCAGCAGCTAGCTTCTGCCCAGAAACTAAAATTAAGGCATCGAGGAGAAATCCCTTCCACTTCTTTCTCTCCAGCCTATCAACATTGTATCCATTTGTATGAACCTCCATCCTCTTTTTCAATATAGCCAGAGGACAAAAAATAAACTTTACTTATTTAATAAATATTTACTGAGCACCTATTTAGTGCCAGAGACACTGGTGGCATTTTGGTGCAATTTATTCCAGTATTTTCCCAGGGTTAATTACGTAGGTATTGGTAGAGGTGCGTGTCTGTATTTATGAACTGGGTAAACATTTGTATCTGCTTTTCCTCCTGACACAATGCCATGCACTTTGAAACAATGGTTTTTACCCAGAAGTGTGTTGCCACTGTATGTGACTATGCCTCCCCATGAATGCCGTCCTTCACCTTGAGCTAAGAGTAGAGGTCACACCTTTTATTAAGCTAGATGACTGCATTTTCTGATTCCTGATGAGAAACTCTGTGATTTCGCAGCACCATGTTTATGAGCACCTTGCCAGCATCTGTGTTTGAAGGTGTTGACCTAAGTAGGATTTCAATACATCATTAATGATCACTTTGGGAGAGGTGTCCAGCCTTCAGCTTGTAGGTTTCTCCATGAATTAATTCTTTCTCAACATCAGCAGAGACTTTTTTTTTTTCAGATCTAAAACTGTCAGGGGTGCCTCTTGCTCCTGTATTAGTCATCTGCCACCTCTTTCACGCTAGCTGGAATATTGCAGACTATAGCTATGGCCTCTTTGGAGATGAATGGGGCTTTGTAATAATGCCTTCAGCATAGCAGTTTTTTCTTTGGCTGGGAAAGAAAAAGTACTAGTCCCCAAATAGGTGCTTTGATACTAGATGAGTAAGAATCAAATGGCTGCTCCATAAGGTCAGATCCCCCAGACGTGCACTTGATTATGTAGATGTGACTGACCACCCAGCTGACAGCTTCCACACTGACCCCTGTACCCCTCAGCTCCGCTCCTTAGCTTCAGCATGCTGCAACCAGGTCGTCTGGATGCTGCCATAGGGGTCATGCTACCAGTGGCACTGTCCCCAGATGAGTACGGACAGACAGGAGTGGACAGCAGAAAAGTAGGGTGTTTCCATACGATGGCCGCCAGGTTTAAGTCTATTGTTTGCTTCTCTACCTGCCTTCCCCTTTCAACAATGCAAAGGGCAGAAGGTGGGCTGTGGTGCAGTGGAAGCAGGTTGATGGTCTCTGGCTCAGCCCCTCCCTGCTACTTTGGAAACACACATTAGTTACGTACTCCAATTGATACATGAGAATGCGCATTGAATGAGAATCTGAAAGTCACCTTTGAGAAAATGGGCATTGCCACTCCAACATGCCCTTGCAAGGCTTCGTGAAGTACATACAAATATGCGAGAACTGAATGTTTTGACCCCACGCTTCCTCAAGATTCATCTCCACGGAAGACAAGCACAGATGCTGTCTTTCAGGGAGGGCATTTATTCGCTCCTTTTTCATTTCAAGTACTTTGAATTGGACAGGTAGTGATGAATTCGTTATTCTAGCAGAGATAGAAATTAGAGCCTCACTCTTCCAATCTAAGCATTTAGCATTGGAGGGATTGAGGAAGAAACTGAACTTTTACAAAGTATACTTAGATTCTGGTTTATATTTTGTTTAGACCACCTCCTCATAATTCATCTTGAGGTTCCCAACAACTGTGAGATGGGTAAATAGGACAAATGTTATTAGCCCCGCTTTAGAAGTGCAGAAAGAGAGGCACAAAGAGGTTAAATGATTTCTCCAAGTTCACCCAGCCCATTAACCATAGAGATGGACTTGAATCACAAGATGTAAACCTAATTCTCTTCCTACCACCTCAGGCTTTTAGCGTACATACGTGAGGGGAGAAACTGCCCTTGTTCCATGCACACCAGATAAGACAGAAAAAAGAGATCAAACAGAAATAGTCACTAAAGTCATCACCCAGGACTCAGTACTCCAGAAGCCCATAGTCATTGCATATTTGGTCAAACAAAAGAGAGATTTCTAACTCTCTGCCTTTAAAATGATAGAGTTTCCATTAAAAATGTTCACACAAATCATAAAACGCGAGGAAACGATAGAAATACCAACTTCAAACCCTTCCCCTAACTTTATAGCTGTCACTGAATACAAGGCTCCCAACCAGCCCGCACCCACCCCCACACCCCACTGTCAGTCTGGCTGATGACATCGTGGCTCTTCTCACGTACAGCAGCACATGGTGGGATGATGCAGGCATGATGGATGTGGCCACGTGGTCCAAGGCCTTGACAGCACAGGGACCAGGAAGGAGAACTAGAACTTAGGTTTCCTGATTTGTGGCCAATGTCTTTTAACCCTACACCCTACCACCTCTCACGACCAGACTGCAAGCAAGGAAAAGGGGGGGATGCAATTAATGTGCCTAGAATTTCCAAAAAAGCCAGGTCATTAGATAACAGTCTGTGAAGTTTCTTCCATAACCCAGGAGCTAACCTGTAGCCTCAGTTTTATATGTGACATCTCACAACTTGGTAAAATAGCTGCAGAGGTTGTGTAAATGGGTCATAATCAGAGCTCTTCAGCTCCCTGCCACAAGCTCTCAAATGCCTAAATCAGACCCGAATGTAGCACACATACCTTTGTTATTAGCCTGTTTGGCGGAGGTTATCCACTCTTTGACGTTGCTTTGAAAAGGACAGGCACAATTTGGAACATCGTTCCCTCAGCACTCCTGGGCTTGTTTCAGGGGGTGAAGGCAGAGGTCACTTTATTAATACAACCATCAAGGAGAGCTGCCATGGCAACGCATCGCCTCGATTCCTTGAAGTGCAGGAGACAAAGCCAAAAAGAAAAACTTTCAAGTCTATAAATACAGACCATGCACCGCTCCAGCCTAGCAGCTCACTGATAGGACAAACCTAAATGTATAGCTTTGAACAAACCCAGAGAAAAGATTTCCCTTTGGTAATGAAATGGATCACCGTGACATATAGGAATGAGTGACCCTTCGGGTCATAAAAGAAAAGGAAAGATTAGAACAAGTGGCAACACTTAAGGCCTGGCTGGTGCCCTCTTTGAACATCAGGGATCCACCTCTAGGCTCGTTTCTCCAAATCTGCTAGAGAGGAATAACAGAGGAAAAAGGGATCAAGGTCTCGTAATTCACATCTTGACAATAGATTGCAGTTTGCGAAGAGCATATGTGTGTGACAACTGAGAAACTCACCCCCCCAAAAAATTAAAGAATTGAATAATTTAGCAACATCTTTATGACTCTCTTCATCCAAGATGCAAAAAAAAAAAAAAAAAAAATAGAGTGAGAGAGAAAGAAATGGTGTTCAGTCCTGTTCTTTCACGGTGGAAATGCGAAGTGTTTTTATAAACTCATAGCAATTGTGAGAGCTTATTTTTCCACTATTGTGGCTTGCTTAGGAAAGCTGTGATCAGAACTATTACAACACCTTGCTGACTTCGGCCTTTCCACCAGAATTCCACACTTCATCTTTTTACCACATAACTCTGTTTAAGTCTAACAGCAATACTATAACTATATACAGCAATACTATAACCTCGTCTGTCAAAGTCCACAAGTTTATCTTGGTCACCACGTTTGAAAGCATTCCTAGTATCAAAACATTAGGGGACTATATGGTGTGATATTGGACACACCATAAATAAATCATTTTTTTGTCGGTAGTAAAAGGAATCCTTTAGAATATAATCAAGCTATTACCAAAGCAGAATTAGCTTTTTCCTGTATCTAAGGATCACATTTTATCATAACAGAAAGAACTGTGTCCAGTACTGGATCAAGTGTTATATAAGGGATGTAAAAAGAAACCTTCCTGTTTACTGAGATAGGGCGCACTTCAACTGCCAATAACAATAAAGAGGGAGCTGGGATTCTCTCAAACATGTGCACAGACTACCTTTGGAGTTTATGAGACAAACCCATGGCAAAGAGCACCAAGTACAGGAAGTGATAAGCTGAATGAGGCACACTGGGCAGAAATCCCCACGTGGGTCTCAAATCTGCAACCTCACTCAAGATAACATGGAGATAATGCCGAGATGTTTATGGTGTTTATGCCACTTCTGTCAACAGAACCTTGGGTGGATGCCCAGAACCTTGGGCTGAGAAGTTTTGCAAAGTTCAGTGCAGCAAAGTGCCCTGATTGTGTCCCTATGATGACTCTGTTTCTGTTTTAGTCCATTTTGTGCTACTGTAACAATATCACAGGCTGGGCAGTTCATAATGAATAGTAATTTATCGACTCAGAGATCAGGAGGCTGGAAGTTGAAGATCAAGGTGCTGGCATTTGAAAGGGCCTTCTTGCTGCATCATAACATGGTGGAAGGTATCAGGTAGCAAAATAACAGAGAAAGAGAAACCGAGAGAGAGCGTGCAAGGGAGATGAACTCATCCCTATGATGACTAAACCACTTCCATGGTAAAAGCATCCACCTGTTCATGAGAGGGGAGCCCTCACGATCTCAACGCCTTTCAGAGGTCCCCCTTCTTAATACTGTTACAATGGCAACTGAATTTCAACATGAGTTTTAGAGAATGCACACATTCAACCCAAGCAGCACCCCACATACAGGAAATGACAGGACGGATGCCACATCTGCCATTCCCAGCCTAGACCGTTGACATTTCTGGTTATTGTTTCTGTGTGAGCTGATTTAGATTTGGAGCTTGCTAGAGTGTGGCAGAACTATAGACGATTTGCTATCTGATGCTATCTGATAGACCTCTGCCTCGTCACAGTGTGGTGTAAGAGCAGAGCAGTTAGCGGATACAATTAAAAATCTACTGAGCATCTACAGAAAAGTGGTCTCATGTCTCCCTGGTAAGTGGAGGAGTCAGCTGTGCCTTAGGGACACACAGTGTGACACCGCACAACACTGTTTGCTACATGGCTCTGACTGTTCTTTTCTATGTAAAGAGCAGTAATCTGTATATCAAGAGACCTAGATTCCAGTTGCATTCTACCCTAAAAGGCTTTCACTTTCCTCATCTATCCTCATTCAAAGCTTGTCTACATGGTATCTTTTTTAATTGTTATTATTTGAGATTAATGGGACAGTACTCTTGATTAGGTTACACTGTTTGCATTCAGGAGTAAAGTCTCGGAGGAAGCATGCCATATAACCTTACATTGTAACCTTTAGGTGGGAACAAGCAAACCCACCCCTCTTGGATTTGTTTTTTTCACTCATGTGGATCTGTAGTTGTTAATCTACAACTTTCAACTCAGTATTGAGTACATGGAATACTTGTTTTTCCAGTCTTAAAATTCTTTACTGAGAAGAATTCTCTCCGACCCTACCCAGGTAAATACAGACAATACAAAGTCTCCATTTTATAGCTGAATAGTATACCATGGTATATATACACCACAGTTTATTGATCCAGTCATGGGTTGATGGACCATTGGGCTGTTTCCACATCTTTGCAATTGTGAATCGAGTACAAATGTCCTTATGTAAAATTATTTGTTTTTCTTCTTCCCCTAGTAGTGGGATTGAGGGATCAAATGTTAAATCTACTTCTAGCTTTGAGGATTCTCCATCCTTCTTTCCCAAAAGGCTGCATTAGCTTACAATCCCACCAATAGTGCATTAAGTCCCCTCTTCTGCACCCACACAGCCGCACAATTTCTAAAGTTTCCTGCAAGCTCTGAGTTTGAACTGTTTCTATGAAAGCAAAGAAAAACAAATGACTTGACCTTTGGTTCCTCTTAGATTTTTCATTTTTTAAGCAGTACTAAAGGGTCTGTCTTACACCCCAATTTTCTGCATTTATCCCCCCAAGAAGATAATTCACACTCAGATCTTCACTTCAAGGACTTACATTCACCTCTAATTCCCAACAGCTCTGCACCTGACAACTCGCTGTCTTTCTGATCTAGAAAGGCCAGGCCTTCATTCTCCTTTGCCCAGTGCTGTGGCTGACACAGTGATCCAGGCCTTCATCATTTTTCCTTTAGCATTAATTAAGGAATATTTCCTCGTTGGGGGTGGGCTTCCCTGTACAGTACAAGATGTTAGCAGTACCCCTGGCCTTGACCCCCAAGGGGCCAGTAGCATGGTTTGTGACAACTAAAACGTGTCTCCAGATATTGTCAAATATCCCATGGGAAGCCAATATTGAGAACCACTAATTTAGATGGACATCCAAAGACTTTCATTAAATGTTAAATTCAGCAAAATGTTTGAATCCAATCCTTTCAAGAATCATTCCCGACTCTCAGTAAGAGAATGTGCAATGTTGATTGTCCTTCTTATCTTACTCTTCCATTCCGTGCATCCTTAGACATGGTCATACACAGCAGGAAAACGTCCATGGTCAATCATGCCCTCACGTCATGCCTACATTTTGTGGTCATCTTTTCTTCTCAGCACCATTCATGTTCTTTCTTTCTCTTCTCGTGGCTTGAGTGCTGCTATTTCAGTGTTCTGTCTGCATTCCTCATTTTCCTCCGTCGTATTCTCCCAGGATGAGGTCCTCTCCTCCCTTTGCCTCATCTTTTTTAGCAAGGACCATCACCACCCCTGCTCCAAATCTGTACGTCCAGGATGATCTATGTCGGATACATGAAATAGTTTTTCCAACTAAGATCAAAATATCCACAAAAGACCCTGCAGACCCCTCAAAGATGATACATCCAAAAAAAGTTGATTTTCTCCCCTGACCAAAGTCTTCCTCCTATCTTCTTTTCTCAGTAAAGTTATTCATGATACATCCGAATACCCCAAGCAAGAACCTTAAAATTTCTCTTCCCATAATCTTCCTCAAATCTGCTCCTCTTCACCTATCTCAAGCCCATTCTGTTGATGTTTCTGGTCTCTTTGCCTTCAGTTTGTACTTTTTCTGATCTAGCCTCACCTTCGTTTTCCCTTTGAAACATCCCCCGTTCATGTGTCTTTGACAGCTTCCCCCTGCCTATCATCCACACTCCAGTGTGGTAAGCGGGACCTTCACCACCAGGCTACACCTGCCTTCCCAGTCTCTGCACTTGCGTGACCTCTGCACACCCACAATTCCAGCCTCACCATCCGTTGTCCATTCACCACTCACTGACATTATCCACGTGTCTCTCGGTCAGGCTCCAGATGAAAAACTGAAACCATGCTAGGTATTTCAACAGGAATAATTTATTAAAGGAAATAGTTAAACAGGTGTTTGAGAATTTAAAAATGAAAACAAGAGACTGGAGGAACTCTGAGAGACTTTACTGGATAATTAGGAAGGAGTTTTTGCTCTGGGGCTGAGGGTTTAGAGGAAAGAGGATGGAGTTATAAGAAACTAAAAGTTTGGATGAGAGACGCTAAAGACTGAGACCTGCACTCTGAGGAGGGTGATGCCTGGCTACTGACAGCTAGTACCTCTGAGATGCTAAGCAGAGGCTCCTGGGAGCTGGGGTTCAACTGTCTAGGGAAGGGGAGCTATCAGGCTGGTGTAGGAACCTGTAAGGGGGGAGGTGAAGCTGGTGCTGAATAAAGCTGAGCATTGCAACCACATGCTGCTGTTGGGATGTAACAGCATCACAGGAGAAGAAGACAGTCTTGGTTCCTCCTGTCCACTCTGCTCCCTCTAGTGCCCCTGTTGGTAGAATCCAGCAGACAACTTGCACAGTTCTGCCTTCAACTTCAGAAGGGCAGATTTTAGAGTGGAGAAACTATTGCTTAATAACCACCACAGTCGACTCCTTGCTGTTCTTCCTACAGTTTCCCCATTTATAATGTTCTTACCACCAATATCTGTCTGATGCCTGCCTTTGTTCAAATACAATTTATTTTCTATAATCTTGCCTTATCTCCCCTAACGTAATTATTTTCATCATCATTTGAGTTTCCCTAGCAGTTTGCAAACACTTTCTTTGTAGTCTTTTCATATTGTGTCATATGTGTGTTTGTTTATGTTCTGCCAAACTGTGAGCTCCTTTAGGGCAGTTAGAGTTACAACCATAAAATCTAGCAGGGTGCCTGGCATGAAACAGGTGTGGGTTGAGCTGGATGGGATTGATAAAGGCACTTTAATGAAATTAATATTAGATCATTTCTTATAGATATTTTATCTTCCCAACCAGATTTGAATTTCATAAGAGCCAGATGATGCTTTATATTTCTTTTATTTTCTTCGTGATGTTTAGTACAAGGTTGTATGTGCTGAAGAACAGCTCAATGATATTTGTTAGCAACCCAGTTTGTTCATTAACCACCACAATTTTGCTTCAAACTGACATGAAGATGGAACATGAGTTTATGAATAGAAGGTAAGCTCTATAGTTAGATTTAGATGGGCTTTCTGCATGCGATTCCAACAGCTAGGAAACATATGGGAAAGTCCTGTTGTTACAGCATAATCAAGAGGCCAAATGTAATGTAAATTCTAAAATAACAAAATATATTCTAGGTTTCATTTTTTATATTTATCTCTTACAGAAAATATGCCCCCCAATCCTGGGGTGCATCTGTTCCTAGTATATGTATTAAATTTCTGACAACCATCAAAATCAACTAGTAATTATTTAAATGTAGGAAAGATATTGAATTTTAACTTAATCATCAGCTCTTGAATAAAAGAAACCTCTGTTCTCTGATTTACATTCAGGTCTTGGAGGAAGAAAAATGACTTTAAAAAAAAGACAAGTGATATTTAATTAACTATTGATTTCTTCTCAATTATTCAAGGCAAGCAATTATCGATATTGATGGAACAGATACTTCCCTACCTCTAGTGACCAAATGAAAGGAAATATCCTGTTCAGCAATCTGCTTCCTGGAACAAGAAACGCTGAGAATCTTTAACTTTAAATGGAAACAGTTATTTGGATCTGTTTATTCCATGTTGCCCCAATTAAACAGATATTTCTTGAAGTGTAAGCAAAACAAAATCCTGAAAACTTTCAGGATTGACCTTCCAAAGACACTACAGGCAGAAAACATGGGCTTTTGTCAGTTTTGAGGGTGAGGCTAACCACGCCTCACTTGCGGACTTCGCTTCATAGCTACAGATCTTGAGATTTTTAACCATCACTCATAAAATACTATAATTTGGGTCTAGTAGTCATGATTTCTAAGCTACTCAATGAAAGGTACCTTGTATAATCATTAGAACCCATGGAACACTGCCTAGTATTAATGTATTAATATTTTGGGCCTGAAGAATTTAGTAGGCATTAATAGTCATCCCAACATTTTCAGACAGCAAAGTGTGGATGCATTTGAAAATTATACCAATACACTATGCAACTGTGTTAGCGGTCACCCAGGAAATGTTGAAGGTGGAAAACAGCAAAACAGCAGCCTGTTCAGGGCACTTCTTTATTAATCCGGTGGGCATCTACCACCATCTTTTCTCAGCTCATTTGCACACAGAGCGTTACCAGGTTTCTGTGTAAGAAACTTCTCTTGAAGGTGACGTGACTACTGAATATGATTAATAGACAGGCAACATTCTCCATTGAGTTACTACTTGAAGGGTGGAGGCATTTTTAATACTTTGCACTTAATAGTAACCTTAGGGGTGTGTGTGTGAGTGTGTGCATGTTTAATTCATGTGGGATCCTGGGAGAAATTTGACTATGACATTAAAAAAAAATGGAAAATATTACAATTTAAGAAAAGCGACTTTTTCTGCTCTGCTCCCCACCCCCATTCCAGAGTGGTTCTATAGGTTAAGTGCTTAAGCAGCATATGTTGCTGGGATGTGTTCTTGGCTCTTCTACTTTCTGTTGTTTTAATTTCCCTGGGTTCTATTTAACATTCTGCTAAATCAGTGAAACCTTGATTATCTACAAAAATTAGGAGACATGGAAATAATGAGGATAGCCAAAATTTTGAAGAAATAAATTATTAGAGGTGAAAGTTACATGGCAGGGGCCAATTTCTGACTCTGGAATTGCTCGATTTATTCAAAGCTGATTCTATTATTGACAGACAGAATGAAATTTTGATAATCAGCGTTTCACGTTGCCTTTATTACTGTTCCTGGAAATCAAGGTAACCTTGGGCTTTACTTCCATATTTACAAGATGATAAAAGTCCTAATCGGCTGTCAGGGACCACTGTGACTGCTTTTCCCATGAAACAAGCTTCCCTCTTCGCCGCCTGGAGCATGCCCCCTTCCCCACACCTCACCCCCTCCATCCTCACCCCTCCCTGTGGGCTGTCTCCATGCATGCAGCTGCTGGAATCACGCGGGGAGAAAAAGGCCCACACGTCTCAGAAGCTCCTGGTCATTTTAGCAACAAGCTTTGCATTTTAAATACCATTCGCCTGACTTCAAAGCTCTGCATTCTAGTATCAGGCCCGTGTCCTTTGACAACCCAGGAGGTCACAACAGGTCCCAGTTCCAGGAAGGGAAGAGCCTGCCAAACCAGGAGTATCGCGTTACATTCCATTCTAGAGCCCGAAACGGACAATGATAACATACAAGACCGCAGCAAAAAATCTATAGGAAAAGGACTAACACGATAAAAGACACATTTGTTTGGAAACTCGAGTCACAAGCTTCGTTTGGTGGAGGGGCGGGAGAGGGGAGCGCAAGATCGATTGAGATTTTTTTAAAGCTGAAAACATGATGTACCAGATGAACTGAAATTGATTCTGCTTCTCCTCCCCGCGCCCACCCCCTACCCTCCCCCTCGTTCTGCAGCGAACGTCTGCGACAACGAGCTGCTGCACTGCCAGAACGGAGGGACGTGCCACAACAACGTGCGCTGCCTGTGCCCGGCCGCGTACACCGGCATCCTGTGCGAGAAGCCGCGCTGCGAGGAGGCGGGCGGCTGCGGCTCGGGCGCCGGCCGGGGCGCGCCCCCTCCCGGCTGCCCCGCGCTGCTGCTGCTGCCGCTGCTGCTGCCCGCGCTGCTGGGGACCGCCAGCCCCCCGGGCTTCTAGGCGTCGCGTCCCGCCACCGCCAGGCCGCTGCCGTGGGGAAGCGAACGCAACCCGAGCCTTTGCAACTGACATAGGAAACTCACACACGCGCACACAGACAGCCCCACTCCAACAGTGTACAAACTAAGACGGCCTAACCGAACTAAGCCATATCTATCAGCCGTGGACAGCACATCCCAGACAAGACTGTTACTTTCCTGACTCCAGAGGAGTTGGCAGCTGTTGGTATTATCACCGCAAATCACATCGCCAGCTGCAGAGCATACTGTGGATTGGAAAGGCTGTGACAGCCCCCCCCCCCCCAAAAAAAAACAAATCAACCAACCTAAAAACATTTGCTACTCTAAGTGGTGCGCCCTCGTGCCACTCTGCCCAGTGTGTGGACCAACCAAATAGCAGCCTTTGCTGTCGGCTGCGTCGTGGGTGTAAGGAAACCTGTTACAAGCTGCCATATTGGCTTGCTTCAGCCCCTGACCCCCTTTTCCAACCTGTGCTTTAGTGAACGTTGCTCTGTAACCCTTGTTGGTTGAAAGATTTCTTTGTCTGATGTTAGTGATGCACATGTGTTAACAGCCCCCTCCAAAAGCGCAAGCCCGTCATATCCCGGTATATCTTAGCGGCACTGAGCCCTCCCAGTGCGAGCACACGCCCACTGTGCTCGAGTGGCTATAGGAAAAAAAGAAAGTGTATCTATCCTTTTGTATTCAAATGAAGTTATTTTTCTTGAAATACTGTAATATGTAGATTTTTTGTATTATTGCCAATTTGTGTTACCAGACAATCTGTTAATGTATCTAATTCCAATCAGCAAAGACTGACATTTTATTTTGTCCTCTTTCTGTTCGGTTTTGTTTCATTGTGCAGAGATTTCTCTGTAAGGGCAACGAACGTGCTGGCATCAAAGAATATCAGTTTACATATATACAAGTGTAATAAGATTCCACCAAAGGACATTCTAAATGTTTTCTTGTTGCTTTAACACTGGAAGATTTAAAGAATAAAAATTCCTGCATAAACGATTTCAGGAATTTGTATTGCAATTTCTTAAGATGAAAGGAGCAGCCACCAAGCAGTTTCACACTCACTTTACCGATTTCTGTGTGGACTGAATACATTCAGCTGATGAATTTAGTGCCCAGGAAGATGGATTGATGTTCACTAGCTTGGACAACTTCTGCAATATATGAGACTATTTCTACTTGGGAAAAATTACAACAGCCAAAAAAGAAAGAAAGAAAGAAATCTGATTGCCAAGATTATGCCAAAGCCTGTTGGCAGAGTACTAAGAGACTTTTATTTTTCAGTCATGCTATTTTCACAGATTGATATGATCATGTGACTCCAGAGATGCTGATCTATGTATCTTTCCAAATACAGTGTTTACACGGAGTACCGTAGAGGCCACCTGGGGAACCAGGAAAGCAGCAGGGAAATTGAGTGATTAGCAATTTGACTTTGAATATATTCAGACTACGTATTTATAGGAAATATCAAAATATACAGCAGCAAATAGACATCACTGCTGTTCCTGAGAATAAAGTTTGTTTTAAGTACTGCCCAAGGTGTAATAAATTCTTGTTTCTGCCTTTTATGAGGCCAATTACTGCGCAAGACAGCAAGGGAGGCAGGAAGGGAAGAACCACAGCAAAGTTCCACAGAGGCTGAATGTGTACTTCATTCCCAGCACACTGTTGTCCTGTAGGTTACAGATGTGTTTGCAGCCGCGTCTCCTGGAATCAAAAACAATGATCAGCCCAAGCCACGGTTTTAAGGACAATGAAGTTATACATGACTTGGTTGAACAATTACCTGTGTGTGACAGTGTTAGGTGGGCAGCCTAGTTCCAGTCGGATTCTTCACCCTGCTGCCACTCCTTGCTAAAACAGGGGAGGAGGCCAAAATCTCTCCCAATAAACAACCTGGGCAAAGGCTAGATGAGAGAACAGCATGTCTTATTGGTGTTGCTCACAGAAAAGCCAATTCTAAGAAGGCAATAAAAGGTAAACAGGTAATGCCTGTGTCGCCTGCCACCCCACGACTAAGTCTATTGAATGTTTGTTATTCAAACCAACACTCTCATTAGCTGTAAGAAATAAGAAAAGGTGGAACTAAATTAGAGCTTTGGCTTAGTGCCAGAGTGGCCAATCAGAACCTGGAGATTCACATCGGAAGTACAAATAGAAAATTATGTTTCAGGCTTTGAAAATTATGTTTCAGAGATAAATGTGAAAATTCTGATAATGTAGGCAGCTCGAGATTACCTATAATGAGGTGGATTTCTAATATTAAAATAGGAATTTAAGTTGTCTTATAGTTTATTAGCACAAACCAAAGGCAGCCCCTGTTATTTCTGGCATCGATGCACTTTATCGTTACCCACTCATGCCTTTGTCACAATGCTCAGGAATCAGACACCGCAATTTTCAATCTGTGAGCATCCAACAGCTAATTCTCAAATTTAATGAAGGCCTGATCTAAATCAATTCATCTGCATTTTATCTTTAGGAGACTATAAGAATCTAAATTGGTGAGGAATATCTTGCGTTCAGTGTATTTAGATATAGTTTTCTGAATTTCCAGAAGCGATGTGATCTGCCTTTAATAAAAATTCAAATGTAGGTATACAACAAATGGAAATGAAATGTTCTTTTTAATCTGGATTCTCAAGTTCTTCTAATGGGCCCATTCCTTTGAAGAAGTCCCAGCTCAGTGGATTCACCTGTTGCTTTCCAGCACTCTAACAAAGCTGTTTCATCTACAATATTATGTCCTCAGTACAGGACTGGCGTGAGAAGTACATACTCGGTTGTTCCCACATCTGAGGTCCTAATACTTGTTCTTTTTCTACTTGTCTATATCCCTTAAAGCGGTTAATATAGTCTTGCATATGAATTCATTGTTACCACAGAGTAAAAATACAATTCCTTCTATCAATGAATGCTCTTGATGAACATAAAATTTCAAAAAAATGGGACCAAGATTCAGCTATCTAGAAAGTGTTGCTATTTATAGGAAAGTAATGAACATGCCCTGCTGTGCTTTGGGAGAGATTTATGTCTGACCTTGTACACAGCGTAGAGGAAGAACTTTAGTCCAGCAAAGAAGGGTGCTGGCTTAGAGGGGAATGCTCTGACCCCCTTCCAGCTTTGTCCCAGATGCCAAAGACCCAGAGTTCCCTTTTCAGAGGTCCTTCCCCTACTGTGAGGCATGCGTGGGACACCACTGCATCATGAGTGCGCACCCCTCATGCGACGGGTCACCAGTATGGGTGGATAATGCCTGGGGCCTAGAGAATTCGCTGGGGAATTCACATACACAGAAAGAGAGGCTCCTTGCAGAGAAAACTAGAGTGGGAAGAAAAGAAGGTGGTGAGGGGTGGGAAGGAGATAGACCAGACTATCTCGGGGCCAGGGCCAGCACAGAACTCTGAGCAGTCTAAGGATTCTAAATCCATGCCCAGGCTTCCAATTGTTATGAAAGCATATGTGTCAAAGCAGCAGGATGTATTTCATTTAATGTTCTGTTAGCTTAGTATATAATTTTTAAATACTTACACATAAAGCATATGGGACTTGGTTGGTACTTTTGCCCAGGGCCCTGCAAGTGTTTAGCATGATTCTGTGTGAGGTGCCCTTGAGTCAAAGGCCTAAGCTGACACAAATGACTCACCAGGGAACATGAAGACAGGAAGGAACCAACCTGCTCCACAGTTCAGCCGTCCCTGCAGTGAATCCTCATCTCACCCTTTGCTGGACCTATGGCCTTACTGGAGTATAAGAAATATGGAATAAATTGGGGTCAGCTGTAAAATCACATCTTTTGTTCACCCTCTGCCATCCAGTATGACTGGGTTGTAAAGACCTGGTATCCTACAATGAGATGCTCTGTGCTATATGGGTCTGGGGTTGATATACTTCACCTGCTGTTAACTTCTAAATATAATTCTTAGCTAACAGTTTCTCTGCTCTCGAGATTGAACAGGAGATGTGGGGATTACTGTCTCTATGTTTGTCGTGAACTCTATAGGCATTCATGAGCTGTGGAGATTCAAAGCTCAAGTTCAAGGATCTGCACTAGAATTTCTAGTCTGCCATCTGTACTCCCAGCTTGAATTGAGAAGAATGGGATGGCAATGGTGGCATGGACTAAAGTGTATCTTAGAACAATGTGAATGACCAAGTGGTCGGTTTGTTTTTAGGAAATCCAGTTGGGCAGTCTTAAACAGAGGAATGAAAAATATAGCTAAGGAACACCCTCAGGTTTTGATCCAAGTGTCTGGTCCTTACAACTCTGTCTTTGCCTCAGGAAATAAGAACTGGATTCTAAACAATTTTATTTCTAGGAAACATCAAATGTTCATCTGATAAATATTGTCAGTTCTATTTCCATCTAGAGTGATTTTTTTTTACTTTTAGCTAAATATATTTTTATTTTCTTCCACTAAGAGTATATTTTTCCTTTAGTTATCTAAAGCAAATGCTGATAAATTCTCAGCATAAACCACACACAAACATAACAGGATGTCAGAAAGAATGAATGAGGCCAACTCTCCTATTCTAAATTTTCACCAATAATCCTGAAAACACAATGAACTTACATTTGTCACAACACCTGGTAAGGTATGACTTACGTTATCACTATCTTCATTTTACATCTGAAGAATCAAATAACTAAGAAACAGAAATCATATAAATCATATTATTGCATTTAACAGGGAATCAGAAAACATCTGCGAAAAATTCATAATAATATGGAATAAAATTCAGTTACTTGAGATCTGTGAGGGCAGAAAAATTCTGCCCCTGATACCATTTTTAGAGCAGGTCCTCAAACAAGTCTAGAAAGAAGACTGAAATGATTTTAGGGCGTGTTTAGATTTAAATAGTTGAGCATTTAATAAATGCTAGAATCCCCCTCTACCATTTTCCGTCACCCAAAAGCTGCTTTTAATTGATAGATGAACTAAAATGGAGTCATAACATTTGAAATTATGTGATGTTTTCATTGCCTGAAGTGATAGCCGTTGAAATGGGCCATTATTCTGCAAAATCTAATTATGTTAACACTAAAGATTTAGCTAGGCTAGTTGAAGCAAACGTCAAAGGACTGGAAGTAAAAATCCCCATTTTCTTAACGTAGTCCCATTTTTTGAGAGGTGCAACTTTCAACTATTATTTAATTAGTGAACTATGAATTCCATGGGGGGAAAAATTGACTGAAAAGAGAAAACAGAATTACTGCCCCTCCTACCTCTGTCTGAATAGATTCTGAAATTCCTACATGACAAGCATGTGTCAAGTTACCTGAAAGACACAATGTAGCAGGCTGTATCTCCAGCCTCCCTGATAGTCCTACATTACAGCTTTTCTCTTACAAGGGGCAGTCATTCTAATCTAATAAAAGAAGGGAAATGGCAGAAAATCACACACCTGAAGTCCTATTAAGACTAGGTGATTCTTTTTGCCCCAGGCAGGCAAGAACATAATGTCATTTTTGTTCGTTTGTATTTGCGCTCTGAAGGAGGGCTGCTCCCGGTGGGGAATGGTTTTTCCTCTGCCAGTGTGAAACACTGCAAGAAAACATTCTCCAAGGAAATAGCATTTTGCTATTTACCAGTCATGACTACCCCATGAAGCCCTGAGTAATTGTTTTGGCTTTCATGGTGTGATAAACACCTAGAGGCAAAGAGATTAGTGTCATCACTCTCCGTCTCTTTTTCTCTCCTCTTGGGGGGGAAAAAAAAGGTGTGGGGGTGTCCAAATATAGCATGACAATGTTTGCAAGAATCTTTCAGGGAGCTGGTGTTTCATTATAAAGACCCCAGCTAAATATTTCATTTATTAAATTAATAGCGTGACAAGTATTGGAGCAGCTTTACAACCACTTAAACACATGTTTACATCCTGTGTAATTACAATTCATAATTGGGAAAGCAGTCAAATCTAAATGCGTTCTGATCAATTGGTTCTCAGTCTGCCAAGGAGACCCAGCACAGCCCAAGTCAGTGAGTGGCTCTTAAGAACAGGACCTCTTCACCTAGAATTCAAACCGGATTAGGGGAGGTCCGTGCAGGGAGTCTATCATGGAGGTGTTTTAAATTGTGAATAAGATTTACTGTGTGTACTATTTTTTTTTTTCTGGGCAGAAGAAAATTTAATTTCTAAAAGACCTAAAATAGAAGAATGACTGCTCTGAATCCTAAGATTTAGATTTATCCCAACTATGGAAAGTCTTAACCATAAATTGTTGTCAGGGGATGAATGATAATGACATGCAGGTATATGAAAGCACATGTCTTTTAGGAATTAGCTATTTATTCATTTCAGACTGACTTTATCTCTAGCTGAGCTGCTAAGAGCATCTACTGTCCCTTTTGTGGAAATGCATGTATGTATATAAAATACATGCATATTTTTAAAAATACATTCATGATTTAAGAAACCAGATGTGAAATAAAAATGAAAATGGTTCAGATCAGAACTATAATGTGAGTGCCAAATGATCAAAAGGACTTGCCAACTTTGGTATATTCCTAGTGACCTAGTGATAGCCTATGGGACCAAAGAAGCCTCACATCATGTGGGTGAAAGGACCAACCTTCCCTTAGGGTTTAAAAAATACTGATTCCATTAAAGGGTCCCAAATAAAGCTTTTTGGAAAGCCTATGTTTCGTAATATTTTAAATATTTGCATTAATATTTTGATATTGAAAGCCTCATATCTTGTAACTAGTTTGACTTCGATGATTATAAAATCATGGCAATTAAAGGTGTATCATTTTAATTCAATCTGAACATGTAGATATTTTTATGTACACTTTCACTTGAATGCACATGACCCATTTACAATCATATACATAGGCCTATATTATTAATGATGGGGGCTACCTCTAATTAAGGGCAGGCAGCATTCAGTTGAATGGAGGATGGTACCACAGAGATTCGTCTCCATTAGTCAGATTTTGTCATTGGAAATAAGACCACACTCTCAAAAAGTCTGAAATAATATGGGTTCTGATTCTGCTCTCAGGTTTGTGGGAAGCAGTGACCAGTCTGGTTTTTCTCTATTGCAAACGTTTCACTAGAAAGGACTTCAACCATTTTCTTCCCCTACTTGTCACAAAATTTATAAAAAATAAAATAAATTATGCGTGACGGAGGAACACACTTCGATTGAACTGCAAAAAGTCATTTTCTTTTTGACTGGTTTGTTTCATCTTTATGGTTATTCTCGTTTATAAGGATTAGATCAGAAGCAAGGTCTTTCTAATTGTCTTTGAGGCTCCCTAAGTTTTGGGGTGCTATTCCCACCTCCATTCCCACTTGATCCTCCAGACTTGCACCAGCCACTGGCCATGAGCCACTTCTGGCTCCTGAGCACATAAATGTGATCAGTCCAAGTTGACATGTCCTGGGAATATAAGATGCACATCATACTTCAACGTCTCAAGACAAAACAAAAAAAAAAACATGCATTATCTGAAAAATTTCATAATTTTCATATACTGATGACATGGTTAGAATGATAATATTTTAGATATACTAGATTAGATAAAATACATTATTAGAATTGATTTTAACTGTTTTTTCCCCTTTTCTAATGTGGGTACTAGAGATTTTTAGATGACGTGTGTGGCTCACATTCTATTTCTACTGGACAACACTGCTCTAGACATCTAATTTTCGTATGTATAAAATGGGGTTTACAGGATTCATTCTCCAGTTAGGATGAAAATCAAAATGAGCTAATGAACATGAAATTAACCGTGAAGTGTAGGAAGAATAGTGGGTGCTGATTTCCACCACAGTCATAATCCTGCTGAGACTGGGAGCTCCTCTTCCACTGTGCAGATTTTTCTGGAAGTCTTGTCATAACTTCGTCAAGGAAGTGCAGGAAGGCACTAAATTCAAAACTTTTAAAGTTGGGAATGTGACGTATGACCTGAACACAGAGCTTACTTCAGCAACAGTGTCAACAGGAGAATGCTAATGATACAGGAATTTCAGGCTCTTGGTCTCGGTGATTTGAAGAAGGAATCAACGGACCACAAGAATGGTGGTAAGTCAGGATTTATTTACAAGAAAGAAGAATTACAAGAGGAAAAACCAAACCTCCAGGCAAAGAGGACCCTGGAGGGGAACAAGCTCTCCTGCTCCCTCTCCTAGGTCCAGCCGAGGCCTGCTCAGGGGTTTATATAGTTCCAGGGACTTGTTTTGCTGGAACTTCTTAGGGATGGGTCTTCATCAGTTACAGCCAGCTGTCCAATGAAGACCCAGGCCCTGGAAACCGACATGATATTGACCACTCAGATGTGCCGGAGGAGGAGACAGCAAGGTGCCATCCATGAAATGGATTAGCCGGAGACAGCAAGGAACCAGTGCCTTCCCACAGGTGTCCGGCCCTTCCGCAAGCTGGTTCCTCCGTCCCCCACAGCACCGCCAGGGCCAAGGCGGCAGTTGTACGGCCGCCCTGTCCTGCATCATCACTTACTATGTTGCAGGCACTGCACTAAACACTTTATGTATGTTACTTGTTTAATTCTCAATAGCCCTGGTGAGTTACAACCCCCATTTTCCAGTAAGGAATTTATGTAAAGCCACATAGCTGTGGATGGAGAGGGTCCAGAAGTGTGATTAGGCAACTCCAGGGCATAGTGTTCTATTGTTGTCTTATTATTGTACAAGTGAGGGAATGTAACTTAAGATGAGTTCAGGCTGTACATGAAGGTTATTGTACACAGTTATTTAGTGTAGACATAGGATTAAAATGTAGGCCTAAAGATTCCAAAGCTTCATCCTTTATACTGAATTGCAGTTTTTAATTTTTAGAAAGTAAACTAAAGTTAATTTTTACTTGGAAACACATTTTTTAAAGTAGAACTTAAAAAAATTCCAAAAAAATAAAAAAAAAAAAAAGAAAGGAAAGAAAGAGAGAAAGAAAGGAAAGAAAGAGAGAGAGAAAGAAAGAAAAAGAGAGAGAGAGAAGGAAGGAAGAAAGGAAAGAAGGAAGGAAGGAAGGAAGGAAGAAAAACCAAACCGCTGTGCATCAGTGGATATCTTTAGGTTCTAAGTCAGTGTACAGACTGAACTAGCCTGAGGAGACAGGAAGGAGACACAGTCGAGCTCCCACTGCCGGGTGTGCTGGGTAGAGTTTAGCAGGTTCTTAGGATACTCTGTTTAATAATATTGTTTGCTGTAATTATTGAAATGTGGAGATGTTTTGTAAGATTATGTTCCTGTTATGATGAGTTATAGTGAAAAAAATTGGGGTAATTTGCACCTCCATGGTCTCAGATATAAGAAATATAGTCTCATTAATTAAGAATGTTGTATAAATTGCTGTGTTTCAGCTGCTACATCCCTCCCATTCACGGGGACTATGTGAGTTGTTTTCCAGAAATTATCACTAAATCTTGCCATCACTCAGACTGACATGATCCCCATTTTCAGAACAGCAAACTAATGTTTAAAGAAGGTAAATAACTTGCCCAAGAACACACAGCAATTCAATAATGGAAGACAGAGTCACACTCTGAAAGGCCACGCTCTTTCCATTATCCTATTCTGTCCTTACAGTATGTACACAAAATTATCAAATTTATTCATTTAGTATTAATTCATCTTATCTTCTTCTGTAAAATGCTCAATAATATTACCTATCCTTGAATTTTTTGTGAGTTAAAAGACATCATGAATCACATAATGCACACAAAGCACTTATCACCAGTGTAACAGATAGCAAATCCTCAATTAATATTGGTTTTTTGCTATGTTTCTCTTTTGCCATGTGCCAGGGACTGGAGCAGATAGTGGATAAACAGGTAAATAGGATGCTGTATTTTTCCTCCAAGGGCTTATAATTAAGCATAGAAGAGATGTGATAGAGTACTTTTTATAAATAATTACAATATATTGTAATGAATTTAACAGTAGGTATGGATCCACGAGGCCATTCTCTCTGTGTGGTAGAGAAAACCCTAATTCCCTTCAAGCCTGTCTTGAAGGTGATATTACAAAAAGGGACTTCAATCCATGTCATGTAAAAGAATTGTTTCAGTTCTTTCCTAAAGAGTAGGTTAAACAAATTCTGCTCTGTAAATAAAGTATAAATGCTGGTGAACAAGAACTTGAATGATAATTCAAGTACCTGGATTGGGAAATAGAGCAGAGCCTGTGGTATCCCTGGTGCTCCATGGTGGGCAGGAAGGGGTGGAGAAGGAAAGTCACCACTCACAAAGGAAATAAAAATGTTCCACACCCACTGGAAAGCCTTTCTTTGGCAATTATAGGAATCCTCAGCTTGTGTTTTTGCTGCCTATCCCAAGCTAGCCTGCTGGTATACCCCACCCAGTTCTCACACAGAGCAGTGGGAAGTCTTCCCTTTTAGGGGAGATGCCTCATAAGGAAGTGCTCTCTCTTAAGGACAAGACGCACAGCCACTTATATTAACTTTTCTAGTCTTTCATTTACTTGAACCCATAATGGAAGATTAGAAGGATTTTGAGGAAGGGCAAGTGTCTGAAAGAGAAGGATCACGATATGCAAAGCAAACAACAGAACCAAGAGAATAGATTATGTCAGAAATGAAAGATGTTAAAAATAAAACTTATGTTGGTGTCTTCAGAGAGATGCAAGAGGTGATGGCATCTGTACAACAAGAATAGACTACCATAAAAATGAGAAACTAGGGAGCAAGTGAAAGTTTTTAGAAATAAAAAAATTACTTTTTTAAAAAGCTCAAAAAGATAGAATTAGTATAGCTGGAAATTAAATTAGTGAGCTGGAAATAAAGTCAAGGAATTCTCCTAGGACATAGATCAAAAAGACAAAGATAAATTAATGGATTAGAGAGCGGACAGAGCTAAAAATTAGAATGTTTTAGGAATTTCAAAAGAGAGAAGACAGAACGTTTTGAAGATATGTGTGTATAATGGTATGTACAACTAAATACAAATAAATAGGGATTTCAGAAGAGAGTTGAAGGAAATAATGAAGGAGAAAGAAATAATAAAAAAAAAAAAACTGAATACGGTTATCCCAAACTGCAAGAAGACTTGATTCTTAACAACAAAAGTACTCATTAAATACTTAGTTAGAAATAGCAAAAAAAAAAAAAAAAAAAAAGCCACATGCTTAGACCTAAATTGTTGAAGTTTCATAATTCCAAGATTAAAAAGAAAATCATAAATATTTTCAGAGAGGAAACAAGAAAAAGATGATCTACAAAAAGATGAAAATAATTTTATTACCAAACTTTTGAAATGTTGGCTACTCAAAGACAATGGAATAATGGCCTAAGAGTTTTAAAGTATATTGAACCTGTAAAAGTCCAAATCACAACTTAAGTTTGAAACAAAATAAAGACAATTTTAGACCTTCTGGTATTCAGATAATTTATGTCTATTCACCTTTCCTAAAAATGAAAAAATACTGTAGGATTCACTTTAGTAAAATAAAAAAGCAATCCAACAAAGAATACAGGGTAGCATATGCACAGCAACAGTAAGAGAATAAGTTGGTAAGCAGCATAGCTTAGGGTAATGACTTGAAATCTGTGTCTATGAAGCTTAATGCAATCGTTAAAAAAAATTCACCCCCAAAATTCAAAGTGTAATAGCAACAACAAAAAAACCCTCGTAATCATCTGGAACCAGTAAAATTACAGATTATTTCACTCAAACATTGCAGGGGTGGGAAGGGAATCTTTGGAACAGTAAATTATAGATGCTGGTTAATTTTCAGCATGGGTAAAAAACTTATTTAATTGTGTGTGTTATGTTTTAAATACAAGGGTGCCCATTAGGAGAATAAATTCAGTGTATATAATGGTCCAATAATTAAAGGGAAAGCATAGACAAAGAAAATTTGATCAATCTATATAAAGACAAGAAAGCAGAAAGAGAACGAAAAGTGTGGCAAATAGAAAACAAAAAAGATGACAGTAAAAGGACCATATGAGATAGCATATCAGTTATCACAGTAAATAAGACTGTGAAAACCTCGCATTAAATAATAGAGATTATCTAAATGAGTTAAAAACAATCACACAAGCTAAACAAACAAGTATATGCTATTTGTAATAGGGATACCAAATAAAAGCAAGTGAAAGATAACTTTGAGATAGATATCCACGTAAAAATTATTACATGGAAATTATAACAAAAAGAAAGCTAAATATTAACTTATTATAAGTGGAATATGAAGCAGAAAGGATCAGATTGTACAGAGAATATTTTATACTGATTACCAATAACATCCACCAAAAAAGGATAATAAATAGCTATGAGTTTGTGTACAGTAAAGTTAAAAGCATTGGAATAAAAAAACAGTTGGAATTACAAGAAGAAATAGATAAAAACAGTTAGGAGAGTGACTTCTTTTAGAGATCTTGATTGAGATAACTTACTTGGCTCACTCTGAAATCATATAAGTTTCTTTTACAAATTTCATTTCATTCTCACTTACTCTTACTTTAACACTTACTTTTACTTTAAAGTAACACTTACTTTTACTTTAATTTCTTTCTGCAGCTCTTTTCCTACATTTTCCCTAAATACTTTAACAAAATAGACATTTTACGGCCTTTGCTTGGGTGCTTTCCAAGATGCCACAGTCAAAAGGACTCTATTAGTTTTGTGGTTTCAGAGTGAAGCAAGTGGGGTTATCTTGATGAAGTGTTAATGGGAGAATTATTTGAATATCATTTCTCTGAAGGTGATGCTCTTTTCTCTAATGAGTACATCTTCTAGTCCTTGAGTGCAACTCTGACAGTTGTTGACTTCATGGACATTCATGGTTCGATGTACCCTTAATGACCATTTCATAATCATTTTAGACCAAGACATGCAGCTCAGCATTTCTAAGTTCCAGCTGCCACGAGCTGTTTGCCTTTAAGCAAGTCACTGAACTTCTCTACATCTCAGAGAACTTTCTCTAAGAAAATGGGTCTATGGCTCAGGGTCCATAGCTCAGTAGTTAACAGCGCCAGCCACATACACTGGGGCTGGTGGGTTTGAACCCAGCCTGGGCCTGCTAAACAACAATGACAACAACAACAACAAAAATAGCTGAGCATTGTGACAGGCGCCTGTAGTTCCAGTTACTTGGGAGGCTGAGGCAAGAGAATTGCTTAAACCCAACGGTTTGAGGTTGCTGTGAGCTGTGAGTCACAGCATTCTACCGAGGGTGATATAATGACACTCCGTCTCAAAAAGAAAAAAAGAAAAAGAAAATGTGTCTAAAATTAACAGCCTTTGACAAAGATCCCTCTCTAAAAGGACCTCTATTGTTGCTGCAACTGGATGCCAAATGTATTGCAAAATTCACTTTTGTATTGCATGATTTTTACTTATACTTTTATCTTTTTTTTTCTAAAATCCAGTATTGATAGAAACATTTCTGGAATATTAAAAGTTCACGGCTTGGCGCCTGTGGCTCAACGGGCTAAGTCGCCAGCCACGTACACCTGAGCTGGTGGGTTCGAATCCAGCCCGGGCCTGCCAAACAACAATGACGGCTGCAACCAAAAATGGCCGAGCGTTGTGGCAGGCGCCTGTAGTCCCAGCTACTTGGGAGGCAGAGGCAGGAGACTTGCTTGAGCCCAGGAGTTGGAGGTTGCTGTGAGCTGTGATGCCATAGCACTCTCTCCAGGATGACAGCTTGAGGCTCTGTCTCAAAAAAAAAGTTCACATTCCATCCTCTTACGCTTGTCAGATCTTTAGAAGAAAAGAATAACAAAATGTTTGAGTGAAGTGTAATTGGTGTAGGTGATTGAAAGGACAGATAGAACCTTTAGTTTCTCAGGTTTATTTGGTATACTCGCTGTCTTTCGTTATTGGTAATTCTAAGTCCATGGTTGATGCTGAGCTAAATGTCTCTTGGGTAGCTGTCTCGGTTCTTGTTCCTAATAAATGTGGCTTCTTCCTCATTTAGCTGCATTACAAGCACTGAAGAGAAAGAAAAGGTTTGAGAAGCAACTCACTCAGATTGATGGCACACTTTCCACCATTGAGTTCCAGAGAGAAGCCCTAGAAAACTCGCACACCAACACCGAGGTGTTAAAGAACATGGGCTTTGCAGCAAAGGCAATGAAAACAGTTCATGAAAACATGTAAGTGACTTTCGTCTCCCTCTGAGTTATAAGCTCTCTCAATGTTGGGAGAGCCTTTGGAACCACCTGATGATTATGGCAAAAATGGGCTTACTCTTTCAAGCCATTTGATATTGAATGAATGCTCTATCGGAGAAAGATTAGGTTATATTGGTAAAAACTTTAAAAATAAGACCATTTATAAAGGAAGATGTACATTTACTGCTTACATTTAGCTCCTTCACAATTGCCAAAACTCTATCTGTAAATAACTTAATTCTACAATTTTAAAAAGACTTTGATGTCAACATCTGCAACCATGAAATAGTAGTTGTTAAATATTGAGGCCGGTTAGGATCATTTACAGAGTAAATAAAGAGACTGCAGATTCCCAGATTCTTAGAACTAGGCTGGGCTTTGGGGTTTTTTTGTTTTTTTGTTTTTTTGTTTTTGGTGACTGAGTTCTCCATGATTCTGATGCTAAGTAATGTTTGAGAACCTCTGACATAGAATAATATTTATTAGCATTTGTTTGGGGTCACATTTTCAGGATTATAATCCCAGGGATACTTCAGACTATTCCTTGGGCACGTTACTTTCCTCACTCTGATTCCCTGTCTTTATATGTAAATAAGAAAGTACCTCAAGAATGTAAATACTTACATATTTATTCATGCTAAATATGTAAGTAAAGAAGATACCTCTTGTAGGTGCCGTGAGATTCAATGTACTGGATACATTTGGCATAGTTCCTGGCACACAGAAAACACTCAATAATTGATATTAGTGTGGATCAGCGCTGGTGGCAATTTGTTTTACATTCACACTGAGTAATGAATGGCTAGGACTTAACTCTTTCTTGATACTCAACATAATAGTGGGACCTGGGCCAAGGATGCAAGAGGTAATGAGTGCCTAAGGGATAGAGACACATTTCCATAAGATGAGAAAATATAGAAAAGGTAG
Organism: Arctocebus calabarensis; assembly: GCA_963573935.1. Lineage (NCBI taxonomy): Eukaryota > Metazoa > Chordata > Mammalia > Primates > Lorisidae > Arctocebus > Arctocebus calabarensis. Next base: position 75,936 of record CAUYON010157926.1, read on the forward strand.
AGACTGAGGATAGTGAAGACAACCTTGCTAATATCGTCTAGTCTTGATAATTCATTAGCAATCAGGCTTCACTTTGACAGCTTCAGCGAGATCAGTAGATGCGTTATCCGAGTGGAAATCCTCTCTTGTTGCTGTAAACTGGGTACCAAAAGGATTGTTAAATTGGCCTTTCTCTCCAAGTAGCTTAGCAGCACCATACCATTGTGTTTCTTTTGAGAAAAATTCACTCCCAGGACTAAGCTTTAGCCATTCTTTTCTCATATTCCTTTTTTTACAAATGCATTCACTGGATGTGGCCGTTATAAAAGTTTTGAGATACACAAATAACAGGAAATATAAAACCCATGTGGTCACAAACAAATGAAGCCCTCCCAGCACTACCAATAATCTGAGCAAGTTGAAACTTGCACCGATGAATCAGAAAGGACACTATCGATTGTGTTTCTTGCAAGTGAAATAATGGACCATAACATAACCTGTCTCAAAACTTTTCGTAGCGCCATACATATATTTGTTATAAATGGAATAATGAAGATTAGAAATAAGGGGTGATAGGAGGGTGGTGAAAGTATTATTTTCAATTACTACTTAAAAGTATATCAAAAATACTCACCTTTTACATTGTACAGAGTCAGAGTAACTCAGAAAAGATTAATTCCACTGGGAATCAACCTTTTAGTATATAAGTTACTCATAATGACAGACATCGTTGCTTCTTTTGTATGTGATTAGACTGGCCTAGTTTAGAGCTGGGGGAATGAATGATTCAGACACAGCGTACTACGGAGGTAGTTCAGAACCTGGCAACTAGTGCCGACAGCTTGGCCAGGTGATTGGGGGCCGGGGGAGCTCAGGTGCTGGAAACTGTCCTGAAGCGGCCGTCCATTCCAGCCTCAGGCTTCCTAGGTTCCTTCACTGCAGTTGCTGTTTCTTCTTGGGGTTTCATAGGCTCAATCCTGCTCTCTTTAATAATCTCCCCAGGTTATCACCAATATGGGAAAGACTTTCAGGAGTCAGGATCCCAGAGTTACTAGGTATTATGGAAAATAGATATCTCATCTCAGAGTTTAGCTTTTCCAGAGGGCTGGGGTCAAATGGTGGATGAGAGCTGCCATAGCTCATCGAATCTTGGTGGTCCTTGGTGGTCCCTGGCACCCTTTCCTGCAGAATTGATGCATAGCAGCATATATTCAATTGTTCCATGTGTCATACCAGACAAAATTTCAAAGTGGGTCTGCCAATGTTGATAGCACTAGGATGCTGGAACCAGGAGCAAGAGGCAAACACTCATGTGGGTTAAGGTTGTCTTTTATTACCAAGATTCAGACTCCCAGGAAGACAGGGAGATTATTCTCAAAGCCTGCCTTACTTTAAGAGAACTTCACAGAGTTTTTTGCCCTCCTCCAAAGTTACTATCTTTAGCTATACATCATTCCACTCTCTAGTCTCCAGCTGCAGGACTCATTGTCACATTCCTAATCTATATGTGTTCCATCTGCTGTTTTTTTCTTTAGTTCAGGGTCTTGTTGGTCTTCATGGGGACCAGGACAGCACTGGCTGACATTACTCTTTGATAACTACTTAAGCCATTAAGTGACTTTTACAGCTAAAGGTGGGTGGGTTAAGGCTGTTTCTCCTCTTTCAATTTGGTTCCTAGTGAGTTCCAAATGTAGTAGCTATTTAATTTTAAAGTATACACGCATCCAGAGGATTATGTTTTTTGAAGTGCAAATTATTTTTAAAGTTGATAAATATTATCATTGGGAAAAAAAATTAAGGATTTATGTTAAATTGATTTATTCTTCATATGGGATTATAGCTAAATTCATAATTGTAAGTTAAAATTCTATAGTAGTTTAAACTAAATATTGTTTCTCAGGGATCTAAACAAAATAGATGATCTGATGCAAGAGATCACAGAGCAACAGGATATTGCCCAAGAAATCTCAGAAGCATTTTCTCAACGGATTGGACTTGGCGATGACTTTGATGAGGTAGGTAACAATATAAAAACTGCAGGGTTCTGGGTGCTCTTAAGGGTGGATTCCTTTCATATTGTAGGTAGTTTTCTTTACTTAAAGAATAAGCGATATTTGTTAGATACTTCTTTAAAGGAGAAAAATGAAGTGCTTACTAGCTCTGATTTAAAGTAAAGATTAATACATTTTGGCAAACAGCCTCCTAATTAAGTTTTCAGCTATTTAGGGAAAAACAGCTTATGATTATGTAAAGGTAGTGACTTTTAATGGTTGAAGCCTAAGTAGCCTCACTAAGAGGAATTAATTGTTCACACATCTGGGCAAAACAAGGCAAGCTGTGTCAGTCTGCAGGACACAACACCTATCACTCTTTGCAGCTGTTAAATTAGAGGTTAGGCTGCCTCTGTCTATTACACGGGCTATGCACCAAAATAAAACTGGAGTGCATTGTTAGCACACACATTCCATTTAGATTAATCAGTCTAATAATACAGACTATAATTACAATGGTGGTGTCCACACTTGACTTTCAACTCAAAGCTCATACGAGCACTACTTGAACATATCTAGAAACATGTCCTAATCTTAGATTGGTATGGCAAAGGATCCAACTTCCTACATTTATGTGATTTTAAAAATGATAAATCTAACAAGTAAGATGTGGTTTCTTGAAATTCTAAAAAGTGAGATTGGGATATTAACACTCTTTAAAAAATGGTATATGCCAGGGGTCTGCAAAATATGGCTTGCAGGCCAAATCCTTCCCATGGCATGCTTTTGTTTAGGCTGTGAGCCAAAGATGCTTTCCACAATTTTAAAGTGTTATAGAGAACAAGAACAAGAAAAACACTATGTATCTGTGACAGAGGAAGACAGGTGACCTGCAAAGCCTGCAATATTACTCGTTGGCCCTTTGCAGGAAAACTTTGCCAAGCCTTAGCATATACCAACAAGCATCTAAAGCGTGCATTGTGATGTGGTGGAAAAGCCTCTGGGCTTATGCAGAAATATGGGTTCTGCCATTTTGTATAAATCCCTTTCCTCTTGTGACTCAGTTTTCCAGTCTATAAAATGAAGATTATTGTATCACTGGATTATCTCTAAAACATATTACATTCTAAAATTCTTTTCTTAATGATCAAATAAGTGTTTAGTACCTAAAGGCTGAAAATGATGGTGGAGATGATTACTATCCAAAGAAAACATCAATTATCCTTCTGGTGCCATTGATAACTATTAAGCATTATTGGCCATTCTGGGCACATGATCAACATAGAATAGCTTATTTGGCCCTTACTGTATATGTTCCTAATTGTTTTGTGAGCAGAAATAGGACAGTGGAGTATTCATTCTGATACCATTTTATTCTTGTAGCCTATAGAGGGGCATAAAGTAAAAAACTTCACTGACCATGCTGTTTCTAAGGCCCCATACTGAATGCCTTCATGTTTTATTTCCTTTGCATGAGGTAGATTTAACAGAGGTCAGTCTTTTAGCTTACTGTAAATCTGATACTCACGGCCTTCAGCAAATGTTTTGGTTGTCTTAAATATCTCCTCTCTTGCCTCATAGTGTTATTATTCTCACCTTAATATAGGATGATTATTTGTTTATGTTCCTTTCTTCTACATTTGAGCATAAGCTCCTTGGATGTAGGGAGTGTTCATTCAACTTTGCATCCTCAGCAAAACTAAAGTCAACTCTCACTAAATTTGTTGAATGATAGTTGTAAGTAATAGTGTAGTAATAAATGAAAAATCTACTTGGTTGAATACAAGGGTGTCCCAGATTATTTCTAATAGTGATGACCTCAGAATTCCCTTGATCATAAATTTAGTTTTACTCTTAACCTTTCTCTGAGAAGGGCTGGACTCCACCTGAAGACCTATGGAACCAGTGAGATCAGAACTATCTCAGGTCATCTCAGACCTGGTATAAGTTCACTTCCACCCTGAAAGTCTCAAATGAATTTTGCCTCTCTAAGTTTTTGGGGAAAGAGAGTAGTCTAAGATTAAACTAGACCATCTCGGATTATTTCTAAAAGAAAAAAGTGTGATATACCCATCTTGAAATGAAGTTTTCTTAACCTAAATGCACAGCATGACTTATGTTGGCTTTGGTGATTTGATAAAAGAATCCTATTATCTTTGATTCTCTTTACTTCCTGTGCATTATGGTTTTGTTATACCTGTTGTTTTATTTTCAATAGCCTTAGCTCAGAGAAAAATATTTATTTTCTCCAATTAAAGTTTCATAGATTCTAAATAGAAGAGAAGAAAAAGAACATATTGGAAAAATGACAGGCGAGGCATAAATTTCCCAGAAACTGTTGGATAGGTTATATATTCAGCTAGCACAAACTACTTGAGTGGCTGTTTACTGAACTATTATAAGATTAACTACAACAAATTTGCACAACCCAAAATATTCATTTTTTTAATCATTGCTCAGTGTTGCAAAACAGTCTTAGTTATAAAATAAACATTACATTTCACTCGGTTCTCACATATCAATTGGGTAGCAGATGTTCTTGTTACTGTGTTTGAGGAAACCCATGTTGTGAAACACTAACTCCATAATTCTTCCTTTCTCTTATGTTCAGGATGAGTTGATGGCAGAACTTGAAGAATTGGAGCAGGAGGAATTAAATAAGAAGATGACAAATATTCGACTTCCAAATGTGCCTTCTTCATCTCTCCCGGCACAACCAGAGAGAAGGCCGAGCAGGCCCTCTCCTGCACACCGATCCCGAGCAGGTGTGTTACTCAACTTGACAATCCATGGTTGGATAGTTGGCTAAAATAATAGGCAGACCCATCGCCCGCCCCCTTTTTTTTGAGACAATGTCATCTTGTTACCCTGGGTAGAGTACTGTGGCATCACAGCTCACAGCAACCTCAAATTCTTGGGCTTAGCTGATTCTCTTTCCTCAGCCTCCCAAGTAGCTGGGACTATAGGCGCCCACCACAATGCCCGGTTATTTTAAGAGACGAGGTCTTGCTCTGGCTCAGGCTGGTCTCTAACCCGTGAGCTCAGGCAATCCACATGCCTCGGCCTCCCAAGTGCTGGGATTACAAGTGTGAGCCATCATGCCTGGCCTCCCTTTTAGCACAGATTTTTGATTTCATAAATAAACACATTTTTTATTTATAAGTCATACCTATTTTCTATGCTGAAAGTGTAAATGCAACCAATGACTAATTTTTATACTTTTTATGTTCCAGCATCTTCCAGGAGAGCAGAAAAAGAGGATGATGATTTCAAACAATTGGAAGCTTGGGCTACTTAAACTAAAATGGAATTTTTTGGCACCTACATTAATGGGCTATATGTAAGACATAAAAAATGTTTTTTGGCCAAGTTCAGAAGTTAATGAAGACTGTTGTATATTTATACTGGATGAATAATTGTCTCTTAAGCCTCATAAGTAAAAATTTAAAAAAGAGTTGTGGGTAGACATAGAATCAGTGACAGAAAGGGCTTTTTTGCAATGTCTTAGAGAATCCCTCCATACTGATGGGGCTGGGGCACGTCTATGTACCTTGTTCACTACTATATTTCTACTCCTGGTACATAGTTGATGATCTCTATATAGATGTTGAAGGAAAACTGAATTTTAGTGGCATATAAGACAAAGAACAGTTTTTTTTTGTTGTTTGTTTGTTTTTTGAGACAGAGTCTCAAGCTGTTGCCCTGAGTATAGTGCCATGGCGTCATAGCTCTCAGTAACCTCCAACTTGGGCTCGAGCGATCCTCTTGCCTCAGTTTTTCCATTTTTAGTAGAGATGGGCTCTCACTTTTTAGCTCAGGCTGATTTCCAACTCGTGAGCTCAAGTAATCCACCCGCCTTGGCCTCCCAGAGTGCTAGGATTACAGGCGTGAGCCATCACGCCCAGCCCCATAGAACAGTTTTAAAAGCTATTTAAGAGTGATACATATAGGATAGCCGGGGAAAAATAACATTCTTTCCTATGTGAATACAAGTTTGCTGTGTGTATGCAAGTAGCCCATGGTAAATGTAAATACACTGCATCTTTTAGGAGAGACTTCTTGTATGAGTCTATGCATAAATAGTTTCACTTGAGTTTTGCAGTTTAAAACCTTAAAGGAGCTTTAATTGACATTTATTAGGCCAATTAAGCTTGGAATGGAGCAATGGATGCATTTACCAAAATGTCTGAAAGCACTAACAGTTTACACTGCTGAGTGGGAATCTCCTGAGTGTCATTTAGCCACTTAGGAAACTGCGTTAACAGTCCCAGGCCATTATGATGCTGTTATGGCTTCAGTGCACTAAATGTGTGAGTGTTCTTTCTTTTCTGTTTTGTGTTCTCTTGTACATTTATTTACACTTTACTGCATATTCCTTGTAAATACATAAAAGTATTGGCAATTAAAAGTATATCTTGAATAAAATTTTGGCCATAATTGTTTTAAAATGAAAATAAATTATAAAATTACATATGGGCCCATAATGTAACACAGACCATAAAATGGCAAATATTATATATAAAATGTTCTAGTATTCCCCACATTTGTTTGTGCACACAACAGGATGGGAAGAGTGCTAGACCTGAAGGTCGGCATCCTGGGTTTCAGTCCCTGCTCTGCAAGAGGCCCATGCCGTGGACTCTCCATGGTCTCTCCACTAGAAACCAAAGGGTTAAACATGATCTAATAATTTCAATCATGCCAGGAGCCTTTTTTGCATATGCTGGTGTTTTTTGGGTTGTCCTGCTCTGCATAACACAGAGACAGAATCTTACTTATTTCTTAAATCTTAGATAAAATGTCTCTTGTTTGGGGGAACTTTTCTTGATCACCCAGGCTAAATCAGGTCTGCCCATTAAATGGTCTCACAGTGCTCTGATTTTTTTTCACGTCACTCATCATGGTTTATGTTACATATTTACTGAAATGATTCCTTTGTTGTTCTGCCCTGCTGGGCTGTGGTGGCCATGAGGGCAGGAACCCAATTATCTTTGGTTCACTAGTCAATTCCTAGTGCTCTGCATTTCCCACATATAGTAGGCATTCGGTCAGTACGTATTAAATGCATGGCAACTGTTTATATCATTTGAGTCTTGAAAGAATGATGAAACCTGGCTTTACTTTCTACCTTTGAACAACTAAAAAGCTGGACAAAATATACGGGACAGTTTTCAGACACTGGACAGCAGGTGGCAGTCGATGAAGACGAAGATTCCTGAGAGAAGGGAAACTGCCATGTGAGTGCTGCCAGTGTCCCATCCCTCAGCCTTCACAGGGAAGGGGGCCCAAGCAACAAGGCTTGGTGGTCTTGTGTTAGGTAGAGAAAAATTGTGGACAAGAGTCCTAGAAAAGAAGTTGCTGCAGAGAGAGAGAGAGGGAGAGAGACGAGGGGAAGGACAGGACCCAAGCAGGAGGGCACTATGCTCCGAATGTTTTTGTCCCCCTATGCTCAAATTCACATGTGGAAGTCCTAAAGTGGTGGTATTAGGAGATGGGGACTTTGGGGAGGTGATTAGTCATGAAGGTGAAGCCCTGACAAATGGAATGTCTTTATGAAACATCCGAGGGGAGCTCGTTCATAACCTTCCACCAAGTGAGGATGTGCCATTCAGGGGCCAGAAACTGAGCCCTCACCAGACACAAATTTGCTGACACCTTGATCTTAGACTTCCCAGCCTCCAGAATTGTGTGAAATGATTTTTGTTGTTTATAAGGTACCCACCCTATGGCGTTTTGTTTTGGCAGTCCCAACAGAGAGAGGGGTGGGGAGAGAGAGATGAAGGAGAAAGGGATAGAGAGAATGGAGAAGAAGACTCTAGGGACTAGAAGAGGGGTTCCTTCAAGTCTTTGAGAACTGATCTGCACACATGTATGAGAAAATAACTGATGCCAAGAAGAACTGCTGGAAAGACAGACAGATCAATCCCCAGAGATCACACAGGGCCAGGCATAATTTGTTTTCTTACGAGCCAGAGTGGAAAGACCGTCTCATACAGGTCATCAGGTTGAGTCCTCAGAAAGATATTGCCTCCATAGTGGGACTAAAGGGTGGCTTTTACCACAAAGGCTTTTTTACCACAAAACGCATAAAAGCAAACATTAAAAGGATCAAATGATTCCAAGTGACCAAACGATAGCCCAAACGAAGTTTCCAAATATTTAAAAAAATATAAAAACTAACAAATAGCAATAACAAAACAACTAAAACAAAACCCTGGCACTCAATAGCTTAAAATTCACAAATTCCAGCATTTAGTCAAAAAATTTCAAAGTCAAAACAAAACAGAACAAATTTATCAGGCATGCAGAGACGCAGGATAATATAGCCTATAACCAGGATAAAAATTAAACAGTAGAACCATCCTTAGAAATAACATAGATAATAGAAGGCAAGAATATCAAAACAACTCTTGGGTGGTGCCTGTCGCTCAGTGAGTAGGGTGCTGGCCCCATATACCGAGAGGGTCGAGTTCGAACCTGGCCCCGGCCAAACTGCAACAACAACAACAACAACAAAAATAGATGGGCATTGTGGTGGGCACCTGTAGTCCCAGCTACTCAGGAGGATGAGGCAAGAGAATCACCTAAGCCCCAGAGGTGGAGGTTGCTGTGAGCTATCTCGCCACGGCACCTTACCAAGGCCAACAAAGCGAGACTCTGGCTCTGAAAAAAACCAAAAAACAAGAAAAACAAATTTCTTACAAATACACTTCACATGTTCGTTATGATAACTGTAATAAACAGACTTTATATATTTAAGAAAAGAGAGGAAAGAATGATCATGATGTAGAGAAAAAATGAAAGGTAAAATAAAAAGATCCAATTGAAATTCTGTAGGTGGAAATTGCATTTCTGAAATGAAAAATACAGAACCTAATGGATGTAATTAACAGCAGATTAGACATTCCAGAAGATGAACAAACTTGAGGACAGCGCAACAGAAAATGTCCGAAATAAAACATACAGAGAAAAGTAAAGACTGGATTAAAAAAAGACAGAAAGAGAGAGGCAGAAAAGGAGTGAGCCATGAGACCATATTAAGCAGCCTAATGTGTAAGTAATTGGAGTTCTGGAATCGTGGTGGTGGGCTGGGTAGGTGGTTAGGAGTGATTTGGGGGAGGGAACAGGATGGGAAAAAAAAAGAAAACCTCTGAATGTATAATTGCCAAACAAATATAAACCCAAGTTAATGAAACTCAACGTAGTTGAAGCAGAAATCCTGTATCTTATAATAACAAAAGTTATTGTAAAATGTTAAAATGTCACAATCACGTGATGGTGGGCCTAGAGATGTTTAAACATGCCTAGCCACTTCAGCTAGACCTCTGAGGTCTAACAAGCATTTATTAGCTATACAGCTAATATAATTGAGGAAATAAATGTTTATTTTTATTTACTTTTAGTAAATTTTAAATTAAAAAACTGATGATCAATTCATTTATTAGAAAAGTTTAAGTATATCTGAAACAACTTCAGTATGTGAATCTACTTTTCCAACTGTAAATTCATGAAATCTATAAACAGGTCAAGTATTTTGAATGGAAATCTGCATTTGATTTGAAATGCTCTCAAAGTGTAAAATACACATTGGACATACAAGACTTGTTTAAAAAATATAAAAGAAATAATTTTATATTGGTTACATAAAGAAATATTTTAGATATATTGGGTTAAATAAAATATTAATATATTATTAAAATGTATTTCACATGTTTCTTTTTACTTTCTAAGAATGTAGCTACTGGGATATTTAAAATTACATATGTAACTCACGTTATTTCTGTTTGTTTATTTGAGACAGGATCTTTTCTGTCCGTTGGGCTAGAGTGTAGTGGAATCATCATAGCTCACTGTAATCCCAAATTCCTGGGCCCAAGCAATCCTCCTGCCTCAGCGTCCCAAGCAGCTGAGACTATAGGTATGTGCCACTGCATATGGCTAATTTAAAAAAATTTTTGTAGCAATAGAGTCTTGATATGTTGCTCAGGCTGATTTCCAACTCCTGGTATCAACTGATGCTCTCTCCTGACTTGGCCTCTCAAAGTGCTGGGATTATAAGCATGGCCCATTATGCCCGACCTACATCATATTTCTATAGGTTAGTGCTGAGCAAGCCCAATTCCTTACTACCAATGTGGGTACAGATAATACATAACCTGAAGTACTACAATGCTAAAGTGTTAAAAATAACAAATGTTTACAAAAGATTACATTTTACTTTGAAAGAAAAAAAAATAAAACTTAAAATTAATCATAATGCTGCCCTCCACTAACAATAAGGAAGGAGCAAAACAAATGAGAGAACAGCTAGAAAAGTAAATCATCCTTTGATTGAAAGGTACTAAAGAGAATAAAAGTGTCAATCCAACACTGTTTACGGTAAAGCATCATTAAAATGGGAAAACTCTTGGTCCTCCTACTTTACAGAGGAATTTCCATGGTGGGCCTGTTTGGGTAGTGCTGGATAGCTGGGCTTTTAAAATGAAGTGTTTTTTAATATATCAGATATTTTTGTTTTGCTTTTCACTTTTGATTGTAAGAAATACATTCAATATATCTTGATAGAAAAATGTGGGTTTATTGGAAATTATTTGGATAGTTCCAATGTTGAAAGAAATACTTGATATGTAAATAAATATGAGGAAGATCAGACAGCAGGGAGGCTCTAGAGCTTGGGATAACCCAAGTAAGAAACTCTGTCTCTGTGTAGCCAACTGTTGAAAAAGCAAGCTCCCACCATTTTGAGCAAGTTGTCTGCTTAAAAGTCAAATCTCAGGGCCAGAACATCTGATTGGCTAAGCATGGCTCAGGTAATTACCTCTGGAGCCAGCCATTTGGACCCTCCTAAACTGAGTAGCAAGAATGAGGATTGCTAAAGTATAATCAAAGTGATCCTACCTGAAGAAAGGGGCATGAATGCTGGCCAGCTAAAACAATAGATGTTCACTGAATAACTGAGAATAATTAAATCTGAACTATGGCATTTTCTCACTCTTGGCAGACATAGAATCTGAGGGCTGACTGACTTAGTAGACATGGAAGTAGTCAATTGTTATGCACCACAAAGCTATGTGTCTTACCAAAACAAACCGTAAAATGTATTAAGGTTAGCAAGCCTAGGAATAAGAAAGAAAATATGAAACCTAAAGGAAAAATGAGAAGAAGCTAGGACTAATAAGGATATCTTGGTATCTTTCCATTACAGCCCTAGGGAATAAATTGATGAAATGTTAGTCAATTTCTATTTTATTTCTCGATTTCCTTTCTCCTATCTCCTTAATTTGATAGACATTAATGTTTCCACTGGACAAAGTGTTTCTGAAAATACTTCAAATCCTCTTCTAACTTCAAATTCACTTGGCATCATTTGTTTCTTGGCTTACTGGAAATTTTATTGTACTGTTTACAAGACATTTGAGCTATTTTTCAGAAGAAAAAGACTTAGAATATATTAAGGGAGTACAAAGAGGGTAAAACAATAGAGTTATTTAGAAGAGAGATGTATAAACACTAAATAAGTAGGCAGTGCTTCTGACTATGTTGTTGCAGTTTGGCTGGGGCTGGGTTTGAACTTGCCACCTGTGGTACATGGGGCCTGGCACCCTACTCACTGAGCCACAGGCACTGCACTAGTGCTTCTGTGAATGATTCTCCTGAACATTTCTAGTACTCACAGGCCATTGAATGTTATATATACACAATGTATTGATGATACCAGGAGAATTAAGTGTTTCCTTCCAGGAGCCAGATTAGAACTCCAGTTTACATTTCTCTGAAGCACTGAAAGGGTGACATGTATGTGGTTGATTATATTGATTATATTCACACATACATATGTATGTAACCTATATATGCTTAGACACAAATTCCATTCTGTATGAGTAAGTGTATGTCCTGCACTCTTTTGAAAATACGCTGCTCCATGCCCTCAGTTACTTTCTTATAGCTCCCTCCCTGGCTCTTGGTTTTCTTCCATTTGCCTCATAAGTGAAAATCTTTCCCACATTTTCCATAATTTACATATCTGCTATCTCTCCCATCTATACTCTCTATAGACACCACTTCTGTGGCAATTATTTAGAGTTCATAGGTAAATTTATTTACTCAGGCAATCAATATTTCTGAATATTATACAGAAATTTCTGTTATACCAGTTCTGAGCTAGTATGAGGATTAATGTTTAATAAAGCATGACCCTTGTCATTATTTATTTGTATGGCTATGACCTCTATCTCAGCTCTAGTCAACTAGAACTTGGTTTCCTCTAGTTTTCCTGCTATGTCTTCAATATAAATATCTTTGTTTTAAAGTCTACGTTGTGTCTTATTAGTACAACCTCTCCAGTTCTCTTTTGGTTACAGTTTGCATGGAATCTTTTCCCATTTTTTTTTTTTTTTTTACTTTCAACCTACATCTGTGGTTGAATCTAAAGTCTTTTGTACACAACATGTAATGGATCATGCTTTTTTATCTATTCCTTAGTCTTCACCTTTTAGTTGAAGAGCATAATCCACTTACACTTAATGCAATTATTGTATCTGCTATTTTGCTTTTTGTTTTCTGTAATTTTGTGGTTTGAATCTTTGTGTCCCTCAAAAGTTGTTGGTTAAACTTAATTCTCATTCTGGTGGGATTAAGAGGTCAAGCCTTTGGGAAGTAGTTAAGTCATGAGGGGTTTGTCCTTATGAATGAAATTAATACTCCCATAAAAGTGGCTTCAAAGAACTTCCTGGCCATTCCAAACTCTTCTGCCACATGAGGACCAGTCCCATTCCCCTCTCGGTCCTTCGGTCATTATGAAGACACCACATTCTCCTTTTTTGCCATGTAAGGACACTATGAGAAGATGACCCCACAGGACACCAAATTAGCTGACACCATTAACTTGTACTTCTCAGCCTCCAGAACCATGAGACATAAATTTCTATTGTTTGTAAATTATCCAGTTTGTGGTATTTTGTTAAAGCAACAGGGGCAGACTAAGACAATATTTTATTTCTCAGTTTTTTCCATTTGTTTTAAATATGTCCTGCCACCACTTTAATTCCCATTTAATTTAGTTTCTTTTAAGTTAGTCACTAAACAAAGAAGTTCAACAAGAAGCAAAATAAACATTAAGAAATTGGTCACAAATATTCACACGTATAATACTCAGAATATCCTGTATTCAAAAAAAATCTAACAGACATAAAGGAACAAAGAAAATATGGTCCATACACAGGAAATGTATTCTATAGGAAAAAGTACCATTTCATTTAGATTTTACTAACTATTTTCAGTTATTTTCATAGGGATTTCATTGGCGATTACAATTTACACCTTAATTTATAACAATATAATTTGGATTAACACAAACTTAATTTCAATAGTACACAAAATCTTTAATCCTATAAAACTCTCTCCTCCCACTTTATGGTGTATAAAGTATTTTAATACATTACGTATCTATCTTCAAAGATTTCTAATTATTGCAACATGCACTTGTCTTTTACATAATTGAAAAAAAAAGAGGAGTTACCAACAAAAAACATTAATAATTGGACTACATCTTAGGCTCACAAAAAGTACATTAATACTATATTGTATGTTACTTGTATAGTTACTTTTACTGGTGATCTTTATTATTTTGTGTGGCTTCTAATTACTATCCAGTGTCTATTTATTTCAGCTTGAAGTATTCCCTTTGGAATTTCTTGTATGGCAAGTCTACTACCAATTAAACTCCCTCAGTTTTAGTTTATTGAGAAATGTCTTAATTTTTCCTTCAATTTTTTATAAATACATGTATTTTATTATTCTTCATTACATTATTTCCCCCCCGATCCCCCAGTGGTAAGACAGAATTTATCTACAGAAAAGAATACAGAAAACACTAAAGCTCCTTGTAGAGGGAGAGAATTCAAGTGGGGAGAGAGAAGCTCTCTCCGTTTCTCTCCCGGTCTTTCCCCGTCTCCTCCTTTAGGCCTTTAGCCTCGGGGTATATATAGGTGTATGGGTTCCTTGGCCAGGAAAGGAATGAATACAGTCCCTTCCGCCAGGGGCAAGGTGAATGAATGTATCAATGAATGGATGCAGTCCATTCATGCAAATGAAGCCTAGGAAATTCTCAAGAAATTGACCTAGGCATAGGAAATGGGGGTTCCACATTTAGTCCTAAGTGTAAAGTGAAGGAGACCTCAAGGCACAGGTGTCTCCTCGGCCGTTGTCCAGCCTTTTTGGCTATTGGAGCCTCTAGTGGGGGTTGGGGGTCCCCCTCCTTGCCTGTCATACAGCCCGCTGGCTCTTCAGCTGGCTGCCACAGCACCGACACCACCAAGCAGGAGGCGGCAGGTCCGCCAGCTTCGCTGAGCTGGCTAGGGCACCAAACATCCTGCATTAATTCTCCCTCTCCGAGTAGAAACTCTAACTGCTGTTAGGGAGAAGGAGTGAAGATTCGATCTAACTGCTTCCTGCTGAATTGGGTGATGATAGAAGGGGGCAGTTAGGGTTTCTCCAGAGGGAGAGTGATACAGGGGTTCATGGACTGGAACCATCTTTATTGCGTGTGGCTTGATGACATTTCTGGAAAACATAAATCTGATTAGTTTGTAATCAGTAATAGGCAAAGGTAGAACAGCGTCAGATCAGAAGCACTTATTCAGTGATGCTAAAAGAAAACCATAAAAGGATTTTTCTTGCTGTTTCCTAAATGATAACTTCAAACTTTCTTTTGGCTCACAAGTGTAGGTGGTCTGTGGTTGACTGTCTTCATTGCCTGCCTCCATAGAAGATGGAGGGTTCCAGGACTTTACTCGTGAATGACG